>JARYGA010035435.1:0-68852 GCA_030545235.1 Helianthus tuberosus | reverse complement strand
TTGAGATATATAACATTTTATACAAATAACATACTTTTCACAAGACATTGTTTTACAAACAACTTATCTTATACAAACTCATTTTACATGGTTATTCATTTAACCTGACATTTATTTATACATATCATCTGATCTTATCGTTTTTCAAATGATTTACAAAACAAAGCAAATAACAAGGTTCATGACTAAACATTTTCTCAAACATAAGTCATGAAACCTATTTTCACAAAACCTATGTATCTCACCGGCATTTTTATGCTGACGTACCATATTTTCACATGTGTTTTTCAGGAGCTGTTGCATAAGATGATCAAGATACACTTAGGCGGACATGGGCCTTAGTGACAATAAAAGATGCAGACTAGTTAATTATGTTGTATTTCCATGTTTGTTTAGACATTGTAACACTTCTATTGAATAAAACGAAACTTCAATTGCCATGGATTTGAAACATTAATTCTGTTACAACACTCCCCGACGTTTCCGCCACGTTTGGTATGTTCTACGTGGTCGGGGTGTGACAGGTTGAGCCATGGTTCGCAACGAACATGGCTACGTGACCGTAATTAGGTAGGTGATTAACCCTCAAAAGGGGCACCTCCTAATTACCACGTTTACTTAGTTTAATTGTCGGGTCAAATAAAAGTCAAACGGGTTAGTTTTAAATAAAATACATAACTATTAATATAAAAGTCATAAAATCAGTTTTCTCACTTTAATAACTTAATAAATATTAGTTGAACATGCCTAAGCATGATTCAACCCGACAATTCTAAGTATAGGCTCGGTTCGGAACCGAAAGTCGCAAAAGTCAACTTTTGCTTTGACTTTCAGTTCTGACCCGATTTAGCTTAGTTTCGATATGCCTTAGGATTCCTTTAGGACCATATTATAAGTTAGTATAACCCTCCAAGGTTATACAACTTGGTTCCATAGAAATCCTAGTTCATGCATGTTTCCTTTAAATGCCTAAAATGTTGACCGTTATGCCCTATTGACCTTAAAATGATATTTTTTGAAAATGTGAAAGGATACAAACCTTTATTACTGATATATAAACGTGTACCTATAATTTGACATCAGTTCGAGGTCTCGATTAAGAGATATGTTCATTAGCGTAAATTGAAAGTTTTTATTAATTTAACGGCATAATTAACGTATATCCTATCTAAACCCAATTTTAAATTCCAAACCTTTTACCTACTAATATAAAATAATATTTTGGGATTTTTGAGGATTTTTAATTATTTTTAGGCTGAGCATAACATAGGGTTCTAAGCTTGATTCGGTTAATGCAGGTTTTGCCCTTTTAAGCCATAAAATGAGTTTTACAAATCCTTTTGACCCCAAACCTTTTTCTACTGATTTTATTTGACAAATAAATATTTTGAGCCTTCTGGAATTATAAAAATATCAGCTTTCTTTTAAAAACCCAGAAATGGCTCCAAATCGCCTTTTTAAGCGTTTTTAACGCATAGTATGTACTAGAACTATATTAAACATATAAGGTTGATACCTACTGATATTTTTAGTGTATTTTTATATTATAACAGTAAGTAAAAGTTTTTAAACTCAGGTTTCCAGTTTTGACCTTTTAAGCCTAAGTGAAATTACCAAAATACCCCTAAGGGGCATAGTTTGGTTTTAAATGATAAATTTCACATATAGGTCATACCCTACTGTTATAACTTATTAAATTAAGTGTATTTACTGAATAAATCAGACCTGTAACTCAGATTACTAATTAAACTCTTTTATAACCTTTTAAAAGACCAAAATGCCCTTACAAGGCATAGTTTGAGTTTAAATCCATTACGGGCATAATAGAAGACATCTTACTGATGTCATAACATATTTAAGGCATATTGATTTAGGAAACTTGCATATTACTCTTTTGGTTACTCGTTACGCACTTGTCGCGTTCGGATCGGCTTATGTGACTAGTTCGCATATATTAGCCGAAACGGGTCAAACCATATCGTTTTTGTCTCAAAATTAAAAATGTGTTTAAGTTACCCATATTAAACAAGCATACAAGCTTGTCGGGTCAAAACCACATTCTAAACCGGTCTTCTCTTTATCATGCGTTTGAACCGTGTCTTCCTTTTTTGAAAACTAACCGGTCTAAGTCTAAGCTTAATTAAAGACCCGTTAGGATTCTAATAGGTTATTAAAAACCTTCGTTCCAGATTTAGGAGCCCAGTAAAAGCTATCTGTACTTGCTTGGTGGTATACGACTGGGATTGAATTTATATTTAGCTCAGGTAAATACTTTTAACTTATTTTCCCTATACGGGCTTGGGGTACGGTATATAAAATACCGCTTGGTCCGGCATTGAATTATTTAATCGAATAGAGGTTAAATTTATTGATATGCTATGTTTTGAATGTGTTTTGTTTGCTTAAAGCCTTTGGGGGGTTAAGGACCATGTCCCGGATATCCTTGGCATCATCTTACGAGATGGCCACGACCTGAGCACGGGGTGTAGGCGTACACCTTTCAGTGCATAACTCAATATTGTGGTGTGTCTATTAATCTTTAACCTGGTCTACGGATCGGGCTACTGAACGCATAAGTAACATGTAAATCTCTTACAAGATTATATGTTGATGCACGAAAATGTCTGTTGACTGCATCTTCATCAAGTCTTATATCAAGAATATCAATATTGGATCTTAAATGTCAAAATTAGGGTTTAGTATTGAGTTTAGATGTGTTTAGAAGGGTTCCGTTTGAAAACAGTCTTGTTATAGAGGGTTCCGTTTGAACATGATGGTTCCGTTTGAGTTCATAGTTTGAACATAGGGTTCCGTTTGAGATCCATCGTTTGAACCTTTATGTTATGTTTCAAACGGAAGGGTCATAGGTCTATAAATAGGAGTGTGAGTGTCACATTTCAAACGGAACGGTACAAGGTCATTGTGAGAGTCACGAAGTGCTGTCGGATTTTCATCAGAATTCATTGTACAAAGCACACGGTTGTTAATAGAAAGAAAGATTAGAAGATACAAGCTGTTTTGGACATCGTTTACTTTGATTCCGCCTTAGTATTTGATGTTGAACTACCTTAACTGACTTTCAGGGTCACGTACACGATCCAACAAGTGGTATCAGAGCTCAGGACGAGGAGTTCATACCGAATACAGCTTGAAATCATCGGATTATCTCACTTCTACCTTTCTTTTCTGATTTTAACTAGTTCTCACGGTTAAAATGGCTTGAAACGATCACATAACAAACGAAATTCACTAATAACTAATCCTTGAAAGTTTGGAATCAAAATTCGACCTAAAACTGATCTAAATCGTTCATACCGTTTGAAAAGTTTCGCATTTTGCTGACGTCACATGTTCCATCGTTTGAAAACTGTTCTATCGTTTGAAATCTGATCAATCGTTTGAAACTGTCGTTTGAAAATGGATTCTATCGTTTGAAATAGTTTACCGTTTGAATTGTATCGTTTGAACAGGTTGTCGTGTGAACTGATAGTTTGAAACAGTTTATCGTTTGAACTGTCGTTTGAAGTTGATCGTTTGAACAGCCATTGTTTGAAAATTGTTTGTCGTTTGAAAGTTGGTCGTTTGAACAGTCTATCGTTTGAAACTATTGATTCAAACGGAACAGTACCTCGTTTGAATTCTGTGTCGTTTGAAAACATATTGTCGTTTGAAAATTGTTGTCGTTTGAAACTGTTGGTATTTCAAACGAAGCAGACTATTCCGTTTGAACAGTTTCTTATATTTTCAAAAAATCAAAATTTGTCTAAGTGTTGTTTGATTTTACAGGTACGATCAAAATGGATGATATTTTCATGAATCCATTCAGCGATATGTATGCTTTCACGGGTAGTTCAGGAAACAATGATACTTCTTCAAGCGATGCAAACAAAAGTCCACCGAAAGAAAGAAAGAAGGAAGCTTGGGAGTCCGAAAGCGCATTTGGAACATTTAACAAACCTCCTAAGCTGATGGCTATAGAAGATTACAGCAGGTGGGCAACAAAGTTCGAAGATTGGTTGATGGCATTTGCTTTTCCTTGCTGGAAGAGTATGAAGAGTGGTTATGCTCAAGGAAAGAAGAATGGTGAAGCATTAAGATCAGTTGAAGAGATTGACAGTTTTGTGGCCGAGCAAAAATGTGTGGCATTATTGTTTCAGTCGGTGCGTGAAGACATCATTTCACTGATAGATTACTCAAATTCTAAAGACTTATGGGAAAAACTCGAAAAGAAGTGTCTTGGAAGCAAAGAGATTGTAAAAAATAAAAAGAAACTTCTTAGGAAAGAGTTTGATATGTTTAGTTGTCTTAAAAATGAGTCAGTATGTAAAATGATTGAAAGGTTTGGTCATCTGAAGCTGGAATTAGCAAGACATGATATCAGATATCCTGATGATGAGCAAGTAGACAAGTTGTTCGATTCGTTGCCAGACGAGATGGAGTGGAGATATTATGCTCTCATGCTTAAGAACACTATTCCTTCTGATTTGTTGAAACCAGATTTGGTGATTGAGAAACTTGAAAGTCATGAACTGGAATTGAAGAAGAAGTACAAAGTTAATCATTCATCTTATCAACAGAATCTGGATCTATACTATCCAAAAAGCATGATGCCAAAAGCAACTTCTCCAAAAACAGCTTTTTCTGCTGAAAATGTGTCAACAGCTGACAAAGAAAGTCAAAGTGATCAAAGCAGTGGAAGTCACAGTGGTTTTCACAGTGGATCTTCATCTTTTGGAAATGCTGATGCAAAGAATCGTTTTCAATGCAACATCGCAATAGACTTGAAGAATGCTCAAAATTTTGACGAAGAGTCGGCAAAGCAGCAAATGATCTTTCTAGCATCAGTGTTGGAATCGTATGAAGGATTGGTAGCTGGGAAGATTGGCAATACAAATCTGACGAAAGAAGATTACGATCAGATTGATCCGGAGGAAATGGAACTGATCGATATTCGTTGGGCTATGGCAAGTGCTGTTCGTCGTGCACAAAGATTTATGGAAATTACTAGCAGAAAAACAATTGGTGGTGCTTCTACTAAGCTGGGGTTCGATAAATCGAAAGTGACTTGCTTCAAGTGTAAGCAGAAGGGTCATTTTAAGAGAGAATGCCGAAACGCTTATGTTGATGAATCGGAGAATCCGTTTCGAGATGACTATTACAAAAAGGCAATCTACCATCAGAATAGATCCGAGCCGCCTAGATTGAAGCAGTCTGAAGATAACAGAGACAAATCAAGGGCTCTTGCTGTGATTTATGATGATGAAGGGTATGATTGGAGTAAGGAAGTTCTACCGGAAGAAGATGCGGTGGGTTACGCATTCATGGCAAGCAATGATGAACCCGTTAAATGGAAAGATGATCGTACTGAGGAACAGAAGTATCAATACCGGAAGATGATTGCTGAAAACAAGATTATCAGACTTTCTGGTGTCTTTCTGGAAGCTAGAAGAGCAAACAGATGGGATCCAGATAGAGAGTGCTATCTTGATAGGTATGGCAACATTGCGATTGATGACAAAACGCTAGATATCGAAGCCATTATCAAGGAGTACAAAGAAGATGATGAGTATTGGCAACACAAATGGTGGGGAACACCAACATCAAAGATGATTGAAGAAGCAAAAGAGAAAGAGAGAAAGGAGAAAGAGGAGAAAGAGAAGAAAGAAAAGCAGGTTGATACAGGCATAATTGATACTACGCAAGAGTTGACAGCTGAGAACCTGGGAGTGATGGCTGACAAAGTGCTAGCTGCAAAAGCACTTGAGGTAGATCCTAATTCTGTTACTGAGTCAAAGGGATCGGTCAGTCAAAGTGTGTCAACAAATGCGTCAGGTAACAAAATTGACGGGAATGCTGACTGCAAAAATTGCACCAAACAATGCAATTTTTGTAGCACTGTCACGTATCTTAACAATGAGAAAATTCAGAATCTGACAACAAAAGTTAGAAAGGTTGAAGATCAGATTCTCGATCGTGACAAAACTGTAAGAGCTTCAACTGAACGGATCAAAGAATTAACGACTCAAATTGAAAATGATAAAACTGAACGTGAGAAAATAAAATCTGAAAATGAAAAGTTAATTCTTGAAAACCGTCAGATTTCTGAAAAATTTGAGAAATTGAAAAACATTGTTAAAGATAGTGATGATCGTAATGGCAAAACATTTAAAGAAAATGAACATCTAAGAGCTGTTTTGAGGTTAAAAGAAGAATCGATTAATGAACAACTGGATCAAATTGCTAAATTGAAACTTAAAGTTCAAGAAGCTGAAATTGAGAATGAACGAATCCAGTTGAAGCTTAACAGCTATAAATCGGCAAGCTTTGTTTTGCAGCATATTGTTCCTAAACCTATAGGGAAAAACAAAGATGGCGAGGATGTGTTTTCTGATGGAACGGGTGTAGGTTTTCACAAAGTTCCACCGCCAATTTTAGACAACTACACGAAAAAGCAGTCTAGTTTGGTGGAAATTGAGGAAGAAAGTGAAGTTAAACTTCCTGAAAACATTGATGTCACGTTCACATCTTCCAATGACGAGGGTGTCCAAAGTGATGTGGTGAAAAGTGTGGTAGACAAAGTGCTTAAACCGGATTGTGACACTTCTGAGGAGGATGGGTGTTTCTTGGATAAATACATTCCAAAACAAAAGTCCAAAAACAACTTAAGTGATGAACCGGGTCTTGTGATGTACAAGATGGCTGGATCTGATAAGTTGTATTCGGATTCTGAGTTTCCAATTGAGAATGTTAATGTGAAAAAGCTGACAAATGTTTTCAAATTGGTTGAAGTTGAGTTGTCAGAAGTGAACAGTTTGTGTCAAACAAAAAGGCAAATGAATTTTGAGAAAGATAAAGCTTACTACAAAAAGCCTGTTGTTCCATCACGTTTTTATAATAACAATCGAAACAATTGGTCGGGTGGTTATCGAGGTGGTAATAGTTATCAGAAAAAGAGTTTTCAAAACAAGAGGTTTGCTGAAAAGAAGGTGTTTGTGAACAGTTCAAGTTCACTTTCTGATGAGGAAAATGAATTTTTTTCAAAATCAAACAAAGAGTTCTTTGAGAAAAGAGCTTCACATTATCAGTCTGAAGGCAAAAGTCGAGTTGTTGATACTCGTACATGTTTCAGATGTAATCAAGTTGGTCACATTGCACGAAAGTGTACCAATGTGAAGCCTAAGACTGAAAATGTGAAGTTTCAACAGAAGAAAGTTGATGTGAAGGGTAAAGCACCAATCATTGTTGAGAAAAAGAGTGTGAAATATAATAACATCAAAGTGAAAAATGAACCTGTAAAGAAAGTGGTAACTAAAAATGACAAGTTTTATAAACAGGTTGCATTATCTCAACAAGTTTGGAAACCAAAAACTGAAATGAAAATTTCAACTTCTGAAGTGAAAAAGGCTGAAGAATCAATTTCGGTTGATTATGATGCAAATTTTCCACCTTTGAAGGCTGAAAATTTCAAAATTCAAGTTGCGAGAGTCAAGGTTACACCTAAGGCTGATGAAGCCTGGGTGGACACCATGTTCGAATAAGCAGTTTGAATTGCCGGAGCTTCCTGGATCGCGAAGCATGAATCGGCATCTTTATTGAAATGTTTTAAAATCAACTTGTGGTATGTGCAGGATCTTCCAAAAGCCATTTCAAGATGGATCATGGATAGTGGCGCATCTCGACATATGACAGGAAAAACTGCATTACTGTATGATGTGAAGAATATCAATGGTGGTTATGTGGGATTTGCAGGTCATGAAGGTGGTAGAATTGTTGGTGAAGGAACGTTATCCAATGGGATTGTAACGTTTGAGAGAGTTAACTACATCACTGAGCTGGAGAACAATCTGCTAAGTATCTCGCAGATTTGTGACAATCAGTATTCTACTCACTTCACTGATAAAGAATGTTTGATCTTGAAACCTGGTTTTGTTATTCCTGAAGATTGGATTATCATGAGGGCACCTAGAGTGAATGATTTATATGTGTTAGATATGTCTGTAGCAACTACAACTACTGGTCAAGCACATTGTTTCGTGTCTAAAGCAACTGAGAAAGAATCTAGATTGTGGCACCGAAAGATGGGGCATATTCACCTACGGAAGATGAATCACTTGGTGCACAATGATTTGGTATTGGGTGTTAATATCAAAGGTTTTCATCTGGAAGGGGAGTGAATTAGCTGCATCAAAGGCAAGCAGAAGAAAAAGTCACACCCTACTAAGCAAGTCAATTCAGTTTTATGTCCTCTGGAAAGACTTCACATAGATTTGTTTGGTCCTGTGAATGTCAAAAGTATTACAGGAGATTACTATTGTTTGGTCGTTACTGATGATTATTCCAGATTTTCGTGGGTTTCTTTCTTGAAGACGAAAGATGAAACATTTGACAGTTTGATGGGTCTGTTCAGAAAGATTGAGAATTTGTACCAAAGGCGTATCAAAAGAATTAGAAGTGATAATGGTACTGAATTCAAGAACAGAAAGATGGAAGAATTTTGTGATGAAAGAGGTATTTTGCATGAGTTTAGTGCTCCGTATACTCCGCAGCAGAATGGAGTCGCAGAACGCAAAAACCGGACACTAATCGAGACAGCTAGAACTATGCTTGCAGATTCAAAGTTACCGATTAATTTTTGGGCTGAAGCTGTTTCCACCGCATGCTATACGCTCAACAGGGTTCTCACTGTCAAGAAGTTCAACAAAACATGTTTTGAGCTGATCAATAATCGTAAACCAAATCTGAAGTATCTTGAACCGTTTGGGTCTCCCTGTACAGTTCTCGATTTTCAAGGCAAATTTGGTGAAAAAGGCTTAGAAGGAATATTCGTGGGCTATGCAAGTCCATTGAAACGAGTTTTCATTCCCATTTGGAAAACGATTATTGAGGCATATAATGTTGAATGTCAAGGTTATACTATGCCACCGCAGAATCCTGGTGATTCATGGCGTTTTCATTATGACAAACTTTGGGATTCGTTTGACATGAGAGAAAAATCAGAGGATGAAGAAGATTTCTTTGATGAGTTGGATATTTTGCGTGAATATGAGTCACAGTTAAGGTTCCCAGCTGAGTATTCGAGGACACCACGGGAAACTTCAAATGAAGATGAAGCAGGTCCAAGTAATGCTGGTGAACATGATGATGTCCAACAAAATGAAGTTGCTCAAGATAATCAGTTGTTTCAGAATGATAATCTAGAAGCTGAAAACATGCCAGTATTTGATCATGGTGATTCAGATTCAAATTCTGAGGGGGAGCAAATTCAGATTTCAAGTCAAACAAACCAAGTTGGTGAACAAGATGCAGAGCAGAATGTTACTAATCTGGAGGGAAATGTAGAGGTTCCAAGTGAAGTGATGCCGCGAACTTTTTCATATCATCCAGAGGAGTTGATCATAGGAGATTTGCAGAAAGGCGTTCGCACTCGAAATCAGATTGATAAAGGGCTTACATGTTTTTATACAAAAGTTGCTCCTTTGCAAACTGAATTCTCATTAAGTTGTTTTATCTCGCAGGTTGAACCAAGAACTTACAAAGAGGCACTTACTGAAGACTCTTGGGTCAATGCTATGCAGGAGGAACTAAGTCAATTCGAGAAATTGGGAGTGTGGAAGTTAGTTGATTTGCCGGATGGTCATAGGAAAATTAACACTAAGTGGGTGTTTAAGTGTAAGAGAGACGATAGAGGAGTTTTCGTAAGGAACAAAGCTCGACTCGTTGTTCAGGGATTTAGTCAACAGGAGGGAATTGATTTTACCGAAGTCTATGCTCCTGTAGCACGACTAGAAGCTATCAGAATTTTCTTAGCATTTGCGTCTTGGAAGAACTTCAAAGTTTATCAGTTAGATGTTAAATCGGCGTTTCTCTATGGGAAGGTTAAAGAGGAGGTTTATGTCGGTCAGCCGCCGGGCTTTACCGATCCAATCCACAAAAACAAGGTCTATTTATTGGACAAAGCGCTGTATGGTTTACACCAGGCCCCGAGAGCTTGGTACGAGACTTTGTCTCAACACCTACTAGCCAACAAGTTCATTCGTGGAAAAGTGGATGCCACTCTCTTCACTAAAGAAGTCGATGGTCATCTTCTAATAGTTCAGATTTATGTGGACGATATAATCTTTGGGTCGACGAATGAAAATCTATACAAAGATTTTGAATCAGTGATGAAGCAGAAGTTTGAAATGTCATCAATGGGGGAGATGAAATTCTTTCTGGGATTACAAGTTGAACAACTTCCTGAGGGAATTTTCATTCATCAGTCAAAGTACGTTCATGATATCTTGGAGAAATTCGGGATGTCAGGTTCTACTCCAGCTGCTACCCCACTTGCAACAAATCATGGGATTCACCCAGATCTCATCGGAGACAGGGCTGATGAAACGTTTTACCGATCCATGATAGGTTCTTTAATGTACCTAACTGCTTCACGTCCTGATATTATGTACCCAACGTGCCTCGCAGCAAGATTTCAGTCTAACCCAAGAGCATCGCATATGATCATTGTGAAGAGGATATTGCGCTACCTAAAAGGAACTCCTTCATTGGGGTTGTGGTATCCTAGAAAAGGCGACTTTACGCTCGAAGGGTATTCCGATTCGGATTTCGGATGCTGCAAAGTCAATTCAAAATCAACAACTGCAGGATGCCAGTTCTTTGGTCCTAGATTGGTTACCTGGCAGTGTAAGAAACAAACGTCTGTGGCGTTATCTACTTGTGAAGCGGAGTATGTGTCTGCTAGCAGTTGCTGCTCTCAGATCTTGTGGATACAGCAACAGATGCGCGACTACGGTTTGCAGTTTCTTAACACACCTCTTTTTGTTGATAATGAGGCCGCAATAAATATAACTAAGAATCCAGTACATCACGCTAAAACTAAACACATAGAAATTCGTCATCACTTTATTCGTGATTGCTTTGAGAAAAAGTTGATACGAATTGAGAAAATCCACACTGACGAACAGAAAGCTGATTTACATACCAAAGCTTTTGATAAAAAATCGGTTTAAATATTTGTTAAAACTGAATGGTATGAAGCTTCTGTCGGTGTCGGATGGCATAATTGGCGTTGATGAGAGTACTGTTGCGGATGAAGACGAGAAACAATCTGCAATGGTTTGTCGAATTTTTACTTGTTTTGGTATTTAGGGGGAGTAGATGTTTGTACATAGTTTATTTTCAGAAAATACAAAAACAGTAAAAAATGCAAAAATACAAAAACATGATAAAATCTGAAAAAGAGCTTGTGTATATGGGGAAAATGATAGTACATCAGCTAGACGATTACAGTATGCTAAAGATTTGGAAAGTATAAAAAGAGTTAAACAATCTCACTGATGATGTGTCGATAGGTTTTCACACATTTAGTAGATTTATTCGGGATATAAACCTAAAATTCAAACTTGTGAATTCGTGGGGAACACTACTTGGATATATAGGTAACCCCTGAAATCTCATTTGAAAGGTCTCTTAATCTGATATACTAGGTCTTTATACTTAATGATGTCTGGGGTATTATTCCGGGACTTCTGCTGAACGGTAGTTCTGACCTAGTCCCTGGCTAATACTTGCTGCAATGCTTGAAACACAGCATTAAACCCTCAGCATGCTGAAACAATAAAATTGATAAATGCTGCTGTTGTAAGCAAAAAGATCCTCTAAAGGGGACACACTGAAAAGTCGAAGCTGATATCTCTCTGCGTATACGGAAGTATCGACCTGAGATCCCTCGGCCCTCGCATACCTAAATTATATACAGATATCATTGTAGTATTCTCACCTGTAAGACTGATTATTGGGATTCTGGATACGGGAGTATATTCAAGAGGTGGGACACATGAATGAACTAAGTTCATAAGACATCTAATTCGTATCCTGAGTAAATTGAAATTTGTGTGGGAACTTAAAATGGATCAGTATATCGACAATCGGGGTGAATTGTTTAAATCTGAGTATGTAATATAGCTTAACGGTACTTGTGATTTGTCTGAAAAGCTGATATGATTCCCTAACACGCTCACCAAAAATATGTTTGTAAATAGTTTACTTTGTTTAATTTCTGCAATTTAAGTTTTCTGTATTTCATTTCTTAGTTTAGAACACGTTGATAAAATCCAAAAAGAGTTTATTTCTGCTTTATTTTCCGACAAACCAAAGTGGAGAGTTGATTGTTGGATTCTCAGATGTTTGAAGCAGATGCAGGAAATTCTGGACTGAAGAATGAGGAGAGCTTATTTTGAAGAAGTTTAATTTGTTTGAAAAGTCAAAAACAAGTTCATTAACTTGATACTTGTTATCTTTCAGAAAATGTTTGAAATTGTTGTTTTAAAATCAGTTTGTTTTGTCAAAAGATCAACCAAGGTCATTAATTTGGACTTGGTAGATTAATCAAGTAATCAGGGTCATTAACTTGGATCTGAATACTTGAGTGGATTTCTAAAACTGATTAAGTTTGTGAGTTATGTTTGAAAGATAGAATTGTAATGTTTGTTGGTTGAGTAACAGATTTGATCTTCATTATTCCCAATGGAAGTAAATTGTCAAAGCTTGAACCAAATATCTCAGATTCAGCATATTGAGAGGGGGAGTCTGTGAAAGGGGGAGTCTGGATCAACAGCATATGGGAATGTGAAGATAGAGTGCTTATGATGAAAAGACAGAGTTAGAGAAAAGACTAAGACTGAAGACTCAGGATCTGAAGACTACGTCAACATCCAAGGGGGAGTCTGTTGATGCACGAAAATGTCTGTTGACTGCATCTTCATCAAGTCTTATATCAAGAATATCAATATTGGATCTTAAATGTCAAAATTAGTGTTTAGTATTGAGTTTAGATGTGTTTAGAAGGGTTCCGTTTGAAAACAGTCTTGTTATAGAGGGTTCCGTTTGAACATGATGGTTCCGTTTGAGTTCATAGTTTGAACATAGGGTTCCGTTTGAGATCCATCGTTTGAACCTTTATGTTATGTTTCAAACGGAAGGGTCATAGGTCTATAAATAGGAGTGTGAGTGTCACATTTCAAACGGAACGGTACAAGGTCATTGTGAGAGTCACGAAGTGCTGTCGGATTTTCATCAGAATTCATTGTATAAAGCACACGGTTGTTAATAGAAAGAAAGATTAGAAGATACAAGCTATTTTGGACATCGTTTACTTTGATTCCGCCTTAGTATTTGATGTTGAACTACCTTAACTGACTTTCAGGGTCACGTACACGATCCAACATTATATTACATAATTATCCCAAGTTATAAAATGTTTTGTGCCACGTGCATTCAAATCAATTTTTAAACCTTTTTCAAAATGATTCAGTTAAATTGTATTTACCAGTGTAAACTGACGTATTTTCCCAAAACGGTTAAGTGCAGGTACTAAGCGTAATAGGCTGGCCTCTCCTTAGCATCATTAAGAGTCTCGCAAGCTTGGATGCAATAAGTCTGATGAACTACGTTTTCTTTTTATTGATCCGCCTGTGGATCCAACTTACATTCTGTTGTAATATTAAATATTACTTTTGAATCGGTTTGTAATATACTTATCTTTTGCTTCCGCCGTGCATTTAAATATTGTGTTGTTTGACTATGATGATATCAACTACGTCACTATACTCCCCACCGGGCCCACCGGTGACACGTGGAAAATAGGGGTGTGACACAAAGCCTCCATTTGTTCACGTTTCACAAGTCATAAGTTCATCATATAAAAGATGATGTATTGTGCTTGTTTTCATCATTGATTTGTTATCTATAAATAGAAATAAAAGGGGTGTTTGAACCCAAAACTTTGATGGAAATCCCCTAAACACAAACCCACAACCATAAACTAAGTTGTGAGCTTGGTGGGAAAAAGATTCCATCAAGTTTTCTATCAAAACATGAAGATTTAAAAAGATAAAAAATGAGCAGAAAGTTTGTTGCACTTTGGGCCTAAAAATGGTGAGGTTTCACCTTAGTTTGCCCAAGCAAACTTCTGAAAACCTTCATAGAGGTTATACAAGTGTTTTAGAAAAAAATAACAAATAAGAAGTAGAGGAAGAAGTGAGTTAAAACTCACTTTTAATTGCTGGAACTTTCTGAGAGTTTTTGGAGTGTTTTGAGAGTTGTTAAAGTGGTAAAATGGTTAGGGAATGGTGGTTTATATAGGGAAGGGTTTAGAGTTTAAGTTAGGTGAGCATTGAATGTAATTAGGTGAGTGTTATGCATTAAACAAAACAATTAAACCACCTTGGGACTTCAGATCGCAGCCGCTGTCTTCCTTTTTGTTTTTTTTTTTTTTTGTTGTTTAAATAATATAAGACATTTATTTGTTGTTAATTAAAGTGTTACAAGATATATGATGTATAAATAATATGTAACAAGGCCTAGTGTGTGATTCAAACAAGGATTCAAGTGCTAACAAGTAAGTAAACATGTCTTAGTTGAAATAGAAAAGAATGTGATTTACAATTATGTACGATGTGGTTGCAAGTGTTTGAAATGAATTGATCAAGAATCATGTATGTGTATAATACTCTCCTTTAAGTATTAGAACAAGTATATCACGATGTATTGTGAAAATAACAATGATTTAAGGTTACTTATTCACTCGTTTGCAAGTTAAAACTATATTTACGAGAAGCATGAGTCATGCATTAAACAAACGTATGTATCAATGTATAATCATGTATAAACGATGTACGAGAAGCATGAGTCATGCATTAAACAAACGTATGTATCAATGTATAATCATGTATAAACGATGTATATTTCATGTGAAAGATCAATTTTATTATAATCAAGGTCTCGGATTTATAATAGCTTGAAATGAAATACGATCACAAAGGAAATGAGTTTCCAAAAATAGAAATACAAGATGAACTTTCTAAAAACTGAAAGTTACGAAAAGCGGAGCGTTATAATTACGGTGTATTTTTTTAAAGTTACGTATAACAAGCTATTGACATTTAAAAAGACAGGGGAACATGCATGTGTATTGAGGTTATTGATGCAGTTTCTTTATTTAAAAAAAGACAATATTACCCCTAATCTAGCCAAATTAGTCAAAAAAATTAAAACATAATTTATATTTTAATCCCTTTTTGATCCAACCATTAACTAAAACATCTAATGGTTTAAAACACTTCTTACACTTTTCACAAAAAAAACCTCTTTTTTACAATAACCCTATCTTATATATATATAGGAATAAGTTAAAATGAGAATCACCTCGAGTTGTAAGAACCCGCGAGAACCACCCCCGCGGGGGGCCGTTGACCACGATTTTTTTTACAACTAGATGTGTATATTTTAACAACCTACGTAAAGTTTGGGTTTAAACGGCGCGCCCGAGGGGGTAGTTTTTTACGCCCAAAGTTTGGTTTAAAAAAAAGAAAAATAAAAAAAAATAAAACCCAAACTTTGGGCGTAAAAAACTACCCCCTCGGGCGCGCCGTTTAAACCCAAACTTTACGTAGGTTGTTAAAATATACACATATAGTTGTAAAAAAAAAAATCGTGGTCAACGGCCCCCCGCGGGGGTGGTTCTCGCGGGTTCTTACAACTCGAGGTGGTTCTCATTTTAACCTTCCCCTATATATATATATATATATATATATATATATATATATATGTATATATATATAGGGAGCCACTAGAATGAGAACCACCACGAGTTGTAAGAACCACGAGAACCGCGCCCCGCGGGTGGCCGTTGACCACGAAATTTTTTTACACCTAAATCCGTATATTTTAACACCGGGGGTAAATTTTGGGTTCAAACGGCGCGCCCGAGGGGGTAGTTTTTTACGCCCAAAGTTTGGCTTTTTTTAATTTTTTTAATTTTTCTTTTTTTTTTAACCAAACTTTGGGCGTAAAAAACTACCCCCTCGGGCGCGCCGTTTGAACCCAAAATTTACCCCCGGTGTTAAAATATACGGATCTAGGTGTAAAAAAAATTTCGTGGTCAACGGCCACCCGCGGGGCGCGGTTCTCGTGGTTCTTACAACTCGTGGTGGTTCTCATTCTAGCGATCCCCTATATATATATATGTATATATATATAGGGGATGGCTAAAATGAGAACCACCTCCAGTTGTAAGAACCATGAGAACCACTTTCTAACCATTGGATCAAGTAGATGGATGGATGAGATTAAAAGTATTAAAAAATAATATTAAGTATTTTTTGTCTTATTATGTCTTTTATATTTTAATCCAAAAGGGTATTTAAGTAAAAATACACTATTTTGTCTTTTTACCTTTATTGTTTTTTATTACTTTTTAGTATTATTATATTAGATTCTTATTTTTTAAACTTAGTTTTTTTATTAAACATTTACAGATTTTTACGTTTAACGTTTTACGTTTTTACGACCGGCCTATTCACACCTCGTTTTTTGACGCGCCGTTTTTACGCCCGACTTTTTCACGCGTCGGTATTATACGTTTTACGCCCCGGTTTTTTACGTTAACGTTTTTCTACGTTTTACGCGCCGGTTTTTTGCGTTTTACGGACCGGTTTTTGACGTTAACGTTTTTTTTTTACGTTTTACGCGCCGGTTTTTTTACGTTAACGTTTTTTACGTTTTTACGCGCCGGTTTTTTACGTTAACGTTTTTTTTTACGTTTTACGCGCCGCTTTTTTAAGTTTTACGTAAAACTTTTTACGTTTTACTAAAAAAAAATTACGTTTTACATAGAACTTTTTACGTTTTGCGGTAAAACTTTTTACTTTTTACGTTTTACGTAGAACTTTTTACTTTTTACGTTTTACGTTTTGCGTTAAAACTTTTTACGTTTTACATAAAACGTTTTACGTTTTACGTAAAACTTTTTACGATTTACGTTTTACGTAAAACTTTTTACGCTTCACGTTTTTTCGTTTTACGTTAAAAAAGTTTACGGTTTACGTTAAAATAGTTTACGGTTTAATTTTTTTTTTTAATTTTACGTTAAAAAGTTTTACGTTTTACGTTTGACGTAAATCTTTTTACGTTTTACGTTTTACATAAAACTTTTTACGTTTTACGTAAAAAAGTGTACGGTAAACTTTAAAAAGTTTACGGTTTAAGTTTTTTTTTCTTTTACAAAAGCTTTTTTACACAAAAACAAACGCACCCAGAAAATCGTTACTCGGTAGGTGTCTCAGATAGTTTGCTATCATCACCGACGCCTCAAAAAAAAATATAAAAAACCCAACAAACAAAAATAAAAAAGAACGCGTGGATTCTGGAAAAAAAAAAAGTTTTGGCTCAGATTTTCCGAACATCAGAGGCTGCAAAGTGGGGTTGCGGGTTCAAAAACCTACCCTCCACCATCCTTGCCGCGCCCTCGTCATCAAAATATGCGAGTTTTTTTTTTTTTTTTGCATCATCATCGCCTCAAAACCAAAACGGATCAAAACCCACATATTCAAAACATTCAAAAGCACCTGATGAACATCATTCAAAACACATTCAAGTTGTACATACCCAAAAAATCAAATCAAATGAAACCCCAGCAAACAATAATGAACATCATTCAACAGAATCAAACCCACCAAGATCATCGTCCAAACATATTTCAAACCCAGATTCAACATCAAACCCAGATTCAACATCAAGAACACAGGCCAAAAAAAAAAAACCATACATGCTGTACATACCCAAAAATCAAATCAAAATGAACCCCAGCAACAAATAATGAACATCATTCAACAGAAAAAAAAAAAACCCAAACGTTTTGAATCAAAGAAAACCCAGCAACAATAACATCAGAAAAAAAACCCAAACTTTTTTATTCAAACAGATTCAACCGATTCATAAAGCACCATATTCAACAGAATCAAAGAAAACCCAGCAACAATAACAACCATACATGCTGTACAAACCCACCAATATAATCAAAACCCACCAAATCATCAAGAATCAACAGAAACAAATCCACCAATTGAATCAAAGAACCCCAATCAAAACAGAAACAAATCAAACCTTTGGGAAAAATCATCAAGAATCAACAACACAGGAGGAGACCGGGACCTCCGCCGCTCACGGCAGCCCTGCCGCCGGCCCACCACCCAGCCATCGAACCGCCACCACCAGCCTTGAACCAACTAAACCACCATCGCCTCCGCCTCTGCACAACTCCCACCAAACCACCGCCTTCAAACAACAAAAACAGAGCCCTTCATCGTAGACACCAAAAGGGGGTGTCTGGCCTCCTCTTTCTCCTCGTCTCTCTGATGTATTCAATCGTAGCACCACCACCAGACGGTGGTGGTGGTAGTCAGTGGTTATTGTTGTTGAGTTTTTGAAGATGAAAATAAATGAGAGAGGAGTAATAATCTGCAACTTTAAATAGAAAAGAGAGGAGAGAGGAGAGAGCATTAAAGAGAGGAGAGAGGTGAGAGGATGGATATGACATATGGGGTAAATGACCAATATACCCTTTGAGTTGGCATAACCTGATTGGTTGAGATGGTTCTCACGGTTCTTACAACTGTGAGTGGTTCTCATTTTAACTCAATCCTATATATATATATATATATATATATATGTATATATATATATATATATAGAGAGAGAGAGAGAGAAAGATAAAACAAAAACATACTTGAGTTAAGAAAACTCAAGAAAACCCTATGCAACATTTTTATTTTTTTTTCTAAAAAAAACAGGGAATGTAACATAAATATACTTGAACAATTTTATAAAAAAAAAAATGTAAAAAGCGCCTACTAGTTTTTTTCTAAAGAAAATGTTCAGATTTTGTATGTTACATTTTGTTGGACATATATATTATGTAACATAAAATTTTCAACATTTTTCAAAAAATAAACTACTCGACGCTTTTTTATTTTTCTTTTATAAAAATGTTCAAATATATGTATGTTACATTTCCTATTTTTTTAGAAAAAGATAAAAATGTTACATGGGGTTTTTACAAAGGTTTTTTGAGTTTTCTCAACTCAAGTATTGCGAGAACAATGAGAACAAATGAGAAACCAACCAAAGTCAATTTTTTTATACAAACTTTATTATAATTAAAATACAAATTAAAATAAAGAATTTATTCCTTAAATAATTCATGATGTGTAAATACAACAAATTATACATATGTAAATACAGCAAATTTACACATGTGTACATACAACAAATTTACACATGTGTAAATTTTCTTTATTTATGAATACATATAAATTTAAATGTGTAAATTTAATTTCTAATATTGTATTTGAATAACCATCGATTTGACTAACCCGACAACAAGGATGCCTAGACACAAACCGTAAATGTGACTGAAATAAAACCAATAATAAGGAACAAACTCACCTCGGGGTGCGTATAACTCCGAGCAGATCAGCCTCATAGCCTTCACTTAGGCTTTGCGTAGTGGGCGGCATGGGTGGGCGGTATGCCCTCATAGCGCCGGTATGGCGCCATGAACACCAAAACAAGCGGCGCCATGTTTGCAAATTTTTGAAGCCGCGCGATGTGAGTAACGGCGCTATCAAATTGAATTTTGTATTTTTTGACCGTTTACAACGGTCAATTCCTTTAAAAAAAAAAAAAAATTCAATTTTTTTCCAAAACTTTCTTAATAAATACCTCCTTTCCTAATTTTTTACCATACACACTCAACCCAACCCTTTATCTCTTCCCCTTTTTTTTAGAAAATCTTATATTTTATACAATGCATCCATTCAATCGTGGCTTCATTCCTCCCCGATCAAGTGCGGACCCAAACCAAAGTGGTAATCCTACTCGCCCCGTGTCGCCGGTTCCCACTCGACCCAACCCTTTCGGCTCCGGTTTTGTCGACTACAATCAACAAAATTCTACGTTCATAAATCTTTTGAACCAACCGCTATCATGGGACCCGAATCTCTATGGGTGGAACCCGAATCAAAACACCGACGGAATGGGGTCGTCTCAAGCGTTCGAATACGATCACTTTTTTTCGAGCTAATTGGTAAAGATGAGGAATACCGCCTACCGGACTCTATATCGGGCAAGTGGACCGATATAAACAAAAAATGCACGAACTTTCAAACCGTGTACCAACGCAATTTTGCCGGATGGAAAAGTGGAAGCAAGGACGAGGACATCACGCAAGCGGCGTTGGTCGAGTATACGAATGCTAATGGCCATTTCCCGTACATGAGGTGTTGGCAAATCCTTCGCCATAGCCCCAAATGGGCCACCATATCTACTCCGAGTGGTCGTTCGGGAAATAAACGGCCGTCAAAGAGGTCCAAAACAAACGAGTCGGGTGAACCCGAAACGCCAACCTCCGACGCTCGAAACACCGACTTGAACGAGGATATTCCGGAAGACGACCCGGCGGAGGAGTTACCAAGACCGCCCGGAAGAAAAAGCCGGGCGAAAAAACCCGAGTCGTCGTCGATGTCTATGGGAACGGATATGAGTAACGCATTTTCGGAGATAAACACGCGACTTCAAGATTTACACGACCTCGGTAATAAACGTTTGGAGGACAACCGCGAAGTTACGGAGATTATGCGGGAT
Organism: Helianthus tuberosus; assembly: GCA_030545235.1. Lineage (NCBI taxonomy): Eukaryota > Viridiplantae > Streptophyta > Magnoliopsida > Asterales > Asteraceae > Helianthus > Helianthus tuberosus. The sequence goes on along the minus strand of JARYGA010035435.1, from coordinate 48,374 downwards.
AGACAATGGGAACGGGACTTTGAGTTCTACTCGAAACCGCACGACCACCTTACCGGAAAAGCTTTGAAGATGGCGTTGGCCCAAAAGGAAAGGATCGAAAAAAAATATAATCTTTGAAGTGTTGTTTTTTTATTTTTTTAGTCAACCGTTTTTTTTTTTTTTTTTTAGTCAACTTTTTTTTTTTAGTGGAACCGTTTTTTTTTTTTTTTTTTTTAAGTGTAATGTTTTTATTTTTATTTTAGTGTAATGTTTTTTTAATTTAATGAAATGAATTTTAATTTTATAAAGTTAGAAAATAATTATAAAAAATTAGAAAGTAATAATTGAGTAATGATTAGACGGGGGCTTTATGACTACGGGCTTAAAATGCATAAGGCCCCATAACGCCCCACGCTGACGTGGCGCGCCACGTGTCGCATAACGCCCACAAAGGGGCGTTATGACTACACATGGCCTTAGGGCTACAAGAACTAATCAGAAGAACAACAAAGATTTGGTCAGTTTGCCTTGCAACCTTCTAGGTTACAGAGACGAACACAAATCACATAATAAAGCTCCAAGAATCTTCAAACCCTAGATTAGGGTTTCAGTCACCAAAAACCCCAAATCTTCTACATAATACACGAACCCCGAGAACCAAAATTCCTTCGATCTATAGTTGGAAAATACATAATCCACCAAGACTGGTCAAGATCAACTTGAATCAAACCAGAGACCTGACCAAAGATAGTACAACAGAACGATAATAACCCCATGAGCTCTGATAACATGGTATCACACTCAGATCTACAACAAGAAACCCAAACCAAAAGTTTATTCCCAATAATTTCTCTAATCTGATTACAGCACAAATGATTCGCATACCTCACACTAAGTACTCTCACACAAATTATGTATGAGATAATCTATACAACAACCAAACAAGAGAAACTTTCACAAAACAACAAACTCAACAAGAATCTGTTCTACTCAATGATGAAATCTAATCATCTAAACAAAGAAAATACAAAAAAACAATAATGAGAATGTTCGCAAATGAATGAAAAAAGAGTCGGGTCCAAGCTTTTATAGGAAACCCAATGCACCACTTGTATGACCAACACGAATACTTATAACCCGGAACGCCTTCTTGGCTTCAATTCAACAACACTCCATGCCCGTTGACTGGTACAAAACTAATAGCCTCTAGCCCAATCTCTTCAAGCCCATCAAGCCCACTGCTACAAGTTTTTAGCCATTCCAAATTTAATTGAAGTCAATCCAAGTGTGCAACATGTACATGTTATAAATAACACAAATAAACATAACTAAACTCAAATATATAACACTAGTTTTTGCCCCGCCCGCGTTGCGGGGCAATAAGCCGAATATTTCTCTCTCGTAATATGTATGTCTATACAGAGGGCAAAATCGGAATTATATTTTGAACAGGAGGAGAAATCATGATTTTAAACTGAGAGCAAAATCATAATTTTGAGCTAGGGGGAAAACATAATTTTATTTTGAACTGTGGGCAAAAACGTATTTTTGAGCTGAGGGCAGAATCGTAATTTTGCGCTAGAGGGAAAAACAAAATTTTATTTTTAATTGGGGGCAAAAACGTAATTTTAAACGAAGGCCGAAATCGTTATTTTAAACTGGGAACAAAATTAAAAAAGAGTTTTTGAACCGAGGGCAAAAGCGTATTTTCAGCTAGGGCAAAATAATAATTTTATTTTGAGCTGGTGGCAAAAACGTAATTTTAAACGAAGGACGAAAACGTAATTTTAAACTGGGAATAAAATTAAATAAAAAATGAGTTGGTCCAATAGGGAAGTGACAGGCAGCTAATAATTTTGAGCTAGGGGGAAAACATAATTTTATTTTGAACTGGAGTCAAAAACGTAATTTTGAGCAGAGGGCAGAATCGTAATTTTGAGCTAGAGGGAAAAACAACATTTTATTTTGAACTGGGGACAAAAACATAATTTTAAACGGAGGGCGAAACCATAATTTTAAACTGGGAAAAAAATAAAAATTATTTTTTGAATCGAGGGCAAAAGCGTAATTTTGAGTTGGGGGCAAAAGTATAATTTTATTTTGAGCTGGAGGCAAAAACGTATTTTAAACGAAGGAAAAAAACGTAATTTTAAGCTAGGAATAAAATTAAATTAAAAATGGTTTGGCCCAATGGGGGAGTGTCAGGCAGCTGCCTGGCACTATTCCCCTCAAGCTTGTAAATGTATATGTATAAAATTTGATCATTTTTATTATTAAACTAACATTATATTTTATATCCTTTTAACAGGAACCGTCGTTTGCCTCTCCTCTTGACAAATAACATAGCAGCCAACCATTGACGACAGAACGAGAGAAATTTTTGTTACCATCACCCCACGCCATTGGACCAAAAGGCCAATTACGTAAGGTGATTTATGTTAAAAGACATTTCTAAACCATAATTACTTAAAAAATATAATTCAAAACATCACAGAGAAATTTTTAACAACGATTTTAAAATAACTGAATTATCAAAGCAAAAGTCTTGTGGGGAACGAAGTCTTGAGGAGACAACATTTGATTATTGTGTAGGGCAATGGCGGATCTAGAAATTTTAGTAAGGGTGGGTACAAAATGGGTCATGTTATAATGAGTCAAGTTAGAATGAGTTGGGACAAAAAAGTCCTTGTAGCAAAAAAAAAGTCTAGGAAAATTGTAAGTAACAACTACCAATACATTGCAAATACATTTCCAAATTTTATTATATTATATAAATATGGATAATAATGGTAAAATAAGTGGAACCAAGAGGTTAACAGGATCTACTAACCAGAATTTATTAGACTTTTGTTATAGAGTCTGAACTTTTCTTAAGATAAGTATGTATCATATTATATAAATATGGGTAATAATGGTAAAATAGGTGAAACCAAAGGGTTAACAGGGTCTATTAACCAGAATTTATTAGACGTTTGTATATAAAGTCCGACTTTTTCTTGGGATAAGTATGAGTGGGCTCATTAGTTACAACAACTAAAAGAAAATCTTATTGTAACCTTCAATTAAAAAGTTTTGATCGTTGTAAGTTATAACCGACCGTGGTTCACATAGTGATACCCTTTATCAACACATTTTTCTATTTAAATGCATAAATTAAATGATAATAAAAGTATTTTTTAAATAACTTTACTTGTTTGCTTTTGCATTATAATAAAATAGTATAATAAAATAGTGGTTAAATCCTTTCTCTTTCTATTTATACATAACATATTACCAGGTGTACACCCGTGTGAATACACGGGTTTGTTCTAATAGCGATCGGAATCAAATACTAAAAAATCCTAAAAAGCATATTATAATATATTATTTAAATTATTTGTATATAGACACGTATGCAAAGGCAATGTCATTTTATTGCCCACTGTGCTGCCGATCGCCTAAAACCACTTGGAATGCCCTGCCAAACTATAGATACTATGATTGATATCGAGCAGCAAAGGCAAAGATGATTTTAAGGAACCTTTGCTTTAGTTCATGCGTCATCTTTTATCTTTTATGAACTATAAACACACATGCATTCTAAGTAAAGCAGAACAAATATATTTCTTAAACTGAGTTTGTATTTTTTTTCATGTCTAGGTGGGATATAAGGTGTGGCCATAAACATCAGTATCACTAATAAGAAGAAAATGACCAAAATTGTGATAAAGTATAAAATTTCAAAATTTGACAAATCAAAACAAACTCTTAAATAATAAGTCAAGAAGTCGAACACATACAAAAGAGAAATATTGATGATGGTGTTTTCACTTCTATGTTTATAAACTTGAATATTTTTTTTTTCTATTACATATCAAATTAGCCCCTGAATAAAACATGGAATAGAACTAACCTTTAACATACCCTAAAAATACCTTACGAACTCACAATTTGTAAACTATGATTCAACCCCGAAACCGACCCTGAATCATTTAAGCATGGCGTCCTGTTTCTGAACTGTTTTGGCAGCCGCAACCATCGCTTATAATGGTTGTTTAGACACCATTAGCAGCCCCAAAACTGCACCTAATTGCATGTTGTTGCTATTCCTTTTGTTGTTTTGTTATGGTACTCGTTACCCCTACTATCCAATGTTATTTGACCACTGTTTACAGCATCGAGGCACCACCCACGCAGCCACAAACAACCCAAATCGCTGCTGCCCCAACACAAGGATTTGCTCCAGAAATCGTAGGACGCATGACAATGTGGTCTGGTTCGCTGCACTTTTATAACAAGGTCCTTATGTTAGTTTTTCAATTATAATTAAATCTCCTTTTACTACACCATTACCTATAGAGTAAACTCAATAGGAAGTATCTAATCGTTAATACGAACTCAAGTTACCAGAGACTATCATAAATAAGCGGTTGTAAATTTACCTGTTTAAATACGTTGATTTTTTTTTGTCTAAATAAGCACCAAGCAATATCAAATCCATTCCACAATGACCATTTTTATGCACTTGATTTTTAAGTCCAGTTGAATGTAAAAACACATCTGCATCAACATCAACATCATCAAATAAAGTCTAAGTTTTTAGCACATGAATGAATAAAATTTCATTCAAAAAGTTCAAAATAATACACTTAACACTCCAATCAATTCTTAATGTTAAACTATGTTTATAATAATAATAAACTATGTTAAAGCTATATATGGGGTATGTCACTCAAAATTCAATAATCTCAGCATGTACCCTATGATAGAGATTCATTATCTCCATAACTTATCAGTTTATATTCTACAAACTCTTAGCGACCAATTGGGATGAATTTCATTTTAGAATGAACATAACTAAAAGGTTTAACTTTATCATAATTATAATTAGCTCATGATTAATAACAGTTTTAAAATCTAACCATTACCTTGAACCTAATAACTTTCATGCCAAGATCCAGGGATGTTTGGGATACTTAGCAGCAACCTTTCGTACAATATCGTAGGAAAACCCAAACAGTGTTTCTGGCTTTGGTGCAGCCTTTCTTGCATTGTCAATGTCTGCAAAAAACCTAAATCAGAAAGGTTGGAAATAAAATTTGAAATCGGTAAATATAATAAACCTGCCACCTACGTAGATTCAGGCCATCCTCATTCATAATGCTTTTTCCTAATGTTTTCTTTGCTTTTTAGGGGGAAGATGGGTGCTTCTCTCCATAGGGCATACAAAGCACAGATTATTGGCGGAAGCCAGCCACATTTAACATATAAAGTTTTTTTATATGTTAAATATGGCGGGCTGCCGCCAATAACCTGTGTTTTTTATGCCCTAGGAGAGAAGCACCTATGTTCCCCTTAAAAAGCAAAGAAAACATTTCATGTCTGATTTGATGTTTTTCGTTGCTGAAAGGTCATTAGTCATGACTGTGTGATCATGCTTTACCTGAGAACAAATGCACCAAGTTAAGCTCAAGGTTTTTCAACTTGATCAAATGTCACTTATACCCTTTAATAAAGACCTTGTTCGTTTTTTGCACGCCATGTTCGTTTTTTTTAATGTTGAAACAACGTTAAAACCTAAAACCCTATGCTGAAGCGTCGTTTTTTGCACCTGATTGGGCTGAGGCGTCGCCTCAAAACGCTTCATGTGTTTTGACGCTTCAGAGCAAATAAAGCGTTTTGCCAAATGGTTAACGCTTTAAGCGAGCTTAAAGCGCGCTTTTTTAAACTAAGTTTCCAACACAAGAAAACTACACAATTGTTTTATTTTATTTTTTACTATTTTCTTCTTTAGCACATTAAATGTAATATTTGAATGAGATAACAAAAGCAGTGTGACTTACAGGAAGTAACTCCCATATGGCTTCATCAGTCAAATGTTCTTCATTTACTGGCAGTAACGCCTTGCACATTCTGTACACATTACAAATCTTGTTTTCAGATTATAGGGCTATTTATTTCAATATTCATTTTCAAAATCACCCACAAATAAAACTAAAGCGACCTAATGCTCGGACCATCGGTTCCCCTTCAACAATCATATTAACAAACTTAGAATGCTTGTACTCCAATTACTGTGTAGGTCTCAGTTGATATGGAAGCAACCATAACAGAGGATACTCAATGGTATTTAATGTTCGGACCATCGGTTCCCTTTCAACAATCACTTGAGGTAAGCCTACAACAGGAACTTTATCTTATGAAAGTCAACTCAAGTTTATAATGTCGATGATACAATCAGTAGCTTAAAAATTTTAAGCATGTAATTGAGCATTCTTGTCAAACACAAAAAATGGTTCTTAAAGTAAACCAATATCCAAAAAATGAGCATTCTTGTCTGCAAATCCAATAACATATTCCAAACATAAACCTAGGAACATAAATCCTAACCAACAATTAATCATCAAATTCTTTAATATAGTTTGAAGTGTCTTAGAGATAAAGGAAGTAAATCAGTTCGGTAAATAGAGTATTATAAAACCTCAAAGTAAGAAATCCCAAATGTGGTTTTTGAAAAACATATATTAATAAACTTCATGAAGGCACTATGCAAGAACATATACAAATCATATAAAAGATTTGAAAATTTAGTCTTCATGTAAAACTCACAAGACACTTCATTGTTCTTTAACATTAACTCCAGTCTCTACTTCATTATTTTTTATAAGCGGTTCAAGATTACTAACCAATACCATGTGACTAAACCGTTCCTTGTAATCTTCTTTACTCATTGGCAGAAATAAATTAGACTTTAGGGACAAACTTGATGTGATCTTTGCCCCAGCTTCTGTCACACCCGCTCATAGCGGAAGCGCGAGGTGTGATCCGATCGGTTCTCATTGCATAACAATATAAGTGAACAATACTAAATGAATAAAAACAAGCTCCAATGCCATTGTCATAATTGTTTCGAAAGAACGCAACATAAGTTAAATGTATTTGTTACAAACCATCAAATGAAAATACGTTTTCATCGTTCTATACATCAAAATGTAAGTCTTAAAATGTCAAGGCTTTGACCACTATATCACCGCAAAGAGGCGGTATATAACGGGCAAACCCTTCAAATGGTGGCATGGAGTCTTGATACTTGCTTTCCTTGACTGAAATGTCTGCCAGGTCCACTAATTTCCTGAAATACATGTTAAGTTTGAAAACATCAACAAAAGTTGAGCGAGTTCATGCAGTTTAGTTGTATGAGATGTATCTGTAAAATGTGAGTTGTATAAAATGTATTCGTAAAATGTGAGTTGTATAAAATGTATCCATAAAATGTGAGTTGTATAAAATGTATCTGTATGTAAAGATGTAGTATGTAAAGCGTCAATGAAATCGTTGATCATTAATGTTTCGCGAGGACATTAATATGTGTGACGAATTAGGAAGCAATCCAAACCTAGACGATTTTATGTCGACTACTATCGACTGGGACACAGACGCACTCTTCTGTATGGGTCCACGACCAAGAGTGGGGCTCGCCAATACCTATTAGATCTAACCACTTGTACCTAGGTCCAAACTGGATTAATGGTGCTTGTATGTATGACCCTAATCGCACATGATCTAAGGTGTTTCATTCCATAACTTAACATACAATTGAACATGTATTTTCCCCGATAGTTGTAAAGTTGTAAAACATTTAAATGAATAGGGGACATGAACTCACAGTATTGCGTCCGTGAATGATAAGTGTTTGTGATCTTACGCGTGGTCGTCTTGAACAATGTTGCGACCTACAAATGTTCTTATATTTGTTAGACACTTCGGCCTTTGTAAATGACTTGAGTGCAAGTCTTGTGTCTTAAATATGTGTAAGACTTGTATGTCTTTGTTGTTCGTTGAACTGTGTATTAGATGTATGAATTGTTAAACTGTTATATATATATTTCACCAAATATATATATATATATATATGTAATCTTGTATCTTGTGAGTTGTATCATCGGGTCTTGTCTTCTTGATTTCGTGTCTCGTATAAGTAAATTGTATAATTGTGTTTTTTTTCAATTATAAGTCATTGGGCTTAATCCAAGAGTTCATGTTATTGGGCCTAAATAGTACTGAGCCTAAATAGTGTTGGGCCTCAATAGTGTTGGGCCTAAATAGTGTTGGGCCTAAATAGTGTTGGGCCTCAATAGTATTGGGCCTCAATAGTATTGGGCTTAATGTTATTGGGCCTTGGCCCATATGTTTGATAAGCCCATTATGAAGTTAAGCCCATTTATAAATAATAGCCCATTTGTAAAAGATAGACCATTTGTATAAACTAGCCCTTTAAGAAGTGTAAGCCCATTTGAAAGTATAAGTCTTTCATTTTTATAAAAACATTTTTATAAAAATAACTAAGTATACTTTTTAGTTAATAAAAACATAATAGTTTTTATAAGTTTCAAAATGTCCGAGTTTTGTTAATGGTAACGTAAATTTTGTGTCCGCGTCGAAAGATCGCCTAAACGTCGTAGTAAGTCCTCGGATTGGCGATATGTTTATAGATTCTCTTGTCGTCCGTTTTGACCATAAGTTGTGTCCGAAAGCTCGGAATGTCCGTAAGTTGTTTTCAAGTGTGTCTATATGTATTCTTGTAAGTCTTTAGTTGTAAGTATGTCTTGTATTTATTTGTGTCATTGTTATCAAGTCTCTAACTTTTATATATAACTAATACAAATAATAACACATAGCACATACTTGATATGTTCAATAAATATGTATTTTACCAAAATATATATATTTATGTCAATTTTTATGTATAGAAAGACCAACTTTCTAATCTTGTAAAGACTTTGTTAAAAAAATGATAGTTTTTCTAACATATGATTTCTAAGAAAAGTTGTCCATAGTTCCTTTGTAATATGAACTTTGCCATGTTTATTTACATATCATTTTCTTTTCAAATAATCAACAATTTCTCATATCATTTCTAAAAAAAAAACACATGAGATTTATAACATAACCTCATTAAGATGATCTCAAAATCATGTAGGATTTTATACATGATCATAACATATGCTAACTAGTTCAAAAACCAAGTTTAATTCTAGTTTTAACAACTTTTATAAAAAATCTCAAGTTGTATGTTACTTTTTATAATCTTGTAAAAGTATTGTTTTTAGTGAAAAACCTCAAATACTTTCACAAGATCAAATGTTATGATCATCCCTTTAAACCTTTATGTTAAAAACCCTTTAACATAAACATGTATAATTGTTAGATCATATTTTTAAAACATCCTCTAACAATTTATTTATAACATAATCATCATAACAAGATCGAATATGCATATAACAAGTCTTAGATCACAATATAAACCAACATAAATATATCATGATTATTAGTTTTGCTTCTTTGTATTTTTCATGTTTATTATGTATGATTATTTATTTATTTATTAGTTATAATAACAATCATAAACATAATATAAGTATATATAAAAAAAATAGATCTTGAAGCTTACTTCTAGCACTTGGCTAGGGATGATCTTGGAGGATGATTAAGAAATAAAAAGATGAAGATCTTGATGGTAGAATACTCTTGAATGGATGAAAACCCTTTCTTTAACTTGTAAGTGATTTAGATCTTCTTATGTTCCATAGAAAATCATATTGATCATAAAAGAGGTGATAAAATAAAATGGGTTTATGGTGTTCTTGGTGGATGATGAAGATGATGAGAGAGTTTTGTGTGAATAATAATGAATTAAGTGGTAAAGTGCTAGTATTACTTAGTGGTTAAGTCTTGTAATAATTCACCAACATTTATCCACTTGAAACTAATGAAAATATCTAGATATTAAATTAAGTGGTAAAAATTAAGGGGATGGTCCCACATAAGGTCTTATGATCGTGAATGGGGGGGGGGGTCCCCTTTGTTTTTGCTTCTTGATTTACCTAGTAAAAGTGTTAGAACTTTTTAGGTAATTGTTTAGGAAATGTGTAAGTATAAGTGTTTAAGTGTTTAGAGGGTGTTAAATGATCATTACTATACCATAATGATCCAATTAACACTAGATGACCATTAAAAAAAAGATTTGACATTGTTCGGATATTCGTTTCGAATTGTTTCGGTTAGATGTTAATTGAACGCTAAGTTGCGTAACTTGTGTGAATTGATGTAGTTATTGGCTTGGATGATACCCGAATGTATCCTCTCATGAATTCTATGTTAAATAATATTTTTACATGTCGTAAAAATATTACAAAACTGATTTCTGCAGAATTTCTGTGGAAAAGTGTAGAAATCGTCGCTTTTAGTGCTTTTCGGCAGTTTTCGGTGCTACCGGACATTGGTAGTATATTAAACCAAACCCTTGCATTCCCATATAGGGTTTAATGTATATTTGATGTTGGACTTCCGTCTGAGTCCTAAAGATGTAATTTATATGGTTTCGCTGGATCCTGAGTTTTCGTCAGCACGCTAGTTTACTAGATACTGCTTTAGTTGTTTCGATGCATTGTTTACATTGTTTCAAAGGTAACCAATAAAATGAATCATGTGCATCATAATTGAATATTCCATAAGTATTCTAAGATGTATATTATGTAATACGCAGTTCGAGTGTTCGAAATGCATAAAAATGTAGCTAAAATGAGTACTTTAAGTGTAAGAAAGTTACCGAAAAGTGTCAGTTGTCACAGCTTCACTGTCATCGAAAGTAGAAATATTTTTAACAAAACAAACAGAAAATTTTAACGAAACAACACGTCATAGAAAGTAGAAAATTTTATATAAAAGCAAAAGAACTATGTAGAAATATTCTTAACGAAACAAACAGAAAATTTTCCTTTGTACCCACCTTCCGGTCAACTTTCACTGCTTGTCCTGCATCAAAATTAATATCAGAAAAGTCAATCTTTATTAAATAAACTTGTAGCATGTTTGGATCCCAAAATTATAATTAGGTCCATTGACATCTTCATTAAAGCAACCAGTAGCAATCTTGGATAAAAGAAATTTACAATAAGGGCATTGTACCAACCAGTAGCAATCTTGGATAAAAGAAACTGGTAAAACTAAAATTGCAAAATTCTGAAAGCAGTGAAACTTTGAATATTCAATAATAAACCATAGTATTACAAAATTATGATTTTGAAAAATAATAAAAATTAAAAATTAAACATTACAATTAACACTTAATAGAATATCTCGTTCTCTCGCCTTCTTCCATGCAATTTCGTTTTTTGTTTTAATTTGTAGATCAGCTAACATATCACAGGTCTTCTGATCCTGTTTCAGCAAATTTGTAATAAACTCTTCTGCTTTTTGTTTAAACTATGTTGGAGTAGAAGAGGCAACTTCATCTAGCAGTGCAATGCTACTCCAGGTTTGCTTATAATATTTATCAGTAACAATAGCAACTTTTTGGTTGAGTTCTTCAGCGTTTCTCTGTTCTTGGAGTGACCAGGTTGAAAATTCGATTTTAAGATCAATGGTATCGGACCAGTGGTAGAAGCTTTTCCTTGCCATTTAGGAAGAATGTAAGTGTTTTTGGACGATTTGTTTTAGGATGAATGTTTTTTTTTTTAAACTGAAGTGTTGATGTTTTCAAGTAAAATAATAATGATGCTTTATAGTGTTTAAAATCTTTGATAGGGTAAATGAAGAGACATCTCCTAATTATGATAACCTTTTTTTGAAGGTTTCAATTTTGTTCCTTGGTTTTCTACATATTTAATTTTACTTGTTTTCCCATGAAAACTCATTTTTCAAAGGTTTTGCATTAAAATGCTTAATAGGATAACTGAACAGGCAATTCCCATATACACGTTTTGTCACACCCCAACCAATGGCGGAAACATCGGGATGAGACGAAGTGTGAAGATTGCTAGAGACATCATAACGCTATTTGTGACAATATTTAATAAACCGATTTCATTCCATAAAGTGATTGTCAACATTACAAGAAATTCAAATACAACAAGTTCAAAGAAGTACATAACAACATAAGCAAAATTGATACAACATATTAAACCTAACGTCTATATGTGTATCTAGGCATCAACGCTACTTCTTTTCATAGTTCCATCATCATCAACCTGTAACATGTTTAAAAATACAATTCAATGCAAAAGCAATGGCGAGTATACAAGTTTGGTACGTACATAGCAAAAGATAAGTTTTGAACAATTCCTTATAGCAAGCATGTGATTCAAGATAAACATAAAAACATGGTATGTGTCTAACATATCAAACCAAGAAAACGCAATATGCTCATGACATTACCGAGATAAAGGGGTGGGTCGTTAATCCTATAGCGCTACATATGTCACGGTTTGGCTCATACAAGTTAATGATAAGTTCAACACATAAGATTAATCCAAGTTTAAAGTATCAAGACATCACGTATACAAGCATGTTGATAAGAATGTTCATGTGTTTAAGCAAAAAGTTCATGTGTAAGTTGTTGATAGATAAACATGTTACACCCCAAAAGTGGTAAAAGTAAAGAGGGGAAAATACGAGTATACTCACAAAGTTTGCATATGCTTTCCAATTATCCAATTATTGACGGGTTGATGAGGTTAAAAGATTGAATGTGTAAGGGTTTGAGTTCAAGTATGCTTAGAGTCGAGATTCGGTGTTTAAAACAACATAAAAATAAGATATGAGAATAACATGTGAAAATAGTCATTTTCAACACATAACACTTGTATGACACTTGGTAACCACAAGGGTTATGATAATGTTTTCATGGGTTGAACACCCATAAGAATCGTAACAAGGTTTAGGTCTTAAATGATGTTCTACTACTTTAACATGTAAACACTAGTTCAACATCAAAGGTTCGAATGAGTGTATATTTATATATATAGGTTAAGTATTACATATTATTTAGTCCAATAATTCAAGTAGGAGGTAGAAGATTAGGATCTTCATTTAGGCACCTCGAGTATCATAGATGTCATGTATGGGGTAGGAAGACAAGCTTCCATTTAGGAACCCCTTGAATGTTCACCACTTCTCTTGATGTAAAAACAACCAAGGAGGGTCACGAACTAGGATTAGTATAATATAATCAATCTAACTAAGAGAAATCATCAAATCATGTGAGGATTGTATGTTTGGAACAACCCAAGTTGTTCCACTGTAACACCCCAACCCGGAAGGGCTGACGTGTCACAATAACAGTGATATCATAAACAAAAGTCATAATTCCATTTATTTATTTGACAAGGATACAACCATATAACAACGAAACTTAAGATTAATATACAAGTAGACACATTTAATTTTATTAACTAACATCTTCAGATTTATTCCTAAGCTTTATTCTTCTCTCTTTTCCCCGCCCAAGATAACCTGCTGACCTGTAAATACAAAATTTATACGGAATGAGCCAAATGCTCAGTACGGAATTATAGGCTCAAAGAACAATTAACGCTTTATGCAAAACTTATATAATGCAAGAACATAATTTCATAATCATATCTTACGGATGTACCCATGAGCAAACTGAAAACGTGATAATACACAGGTAGCTACTCCTGCATACTTATCACACGAGATGGCCAGTTGGCATACCTGTTATCCATCTCATTAACTTAAATTCTAGGATCGATCCATACGCCTCCTAGTAGCTTTGTACCACACTTGTACCTAGGGACGCCGTGAACTAATCTCTCCGTCACAGATGGAGCACATGCTGTTGATGCCGCAACAACATGCTCGTGGGACACTCCACGAGAAGCGATACTCAGGGTAACAGAGTACAAATGGTCTTATTCACATAACTTATAAAACTTATTTTCAGAACAGAACAGAACATATATGGGAACATGCGATAATGAGTACAATTAACATAATACTATCGCACGACATGAAAGCTTAAATCAATTGATTAGAATAGAATTTGAACGGACTGTCAAATGAATCGATACTCAAAGACGCGAAGAGTGTATGAATTTAATGGGTTTTATAACAATTTGAATATGAAGCAATAAGAAGTGGGGTAGGATCCGTACCTTTAAAAATTCCAAAGTGAAGCTACCTTGTGATAATATTTCAGATTTATACGGGCAGAGTTTTAGACTATAGATTAGTCTTTTAACCTAATTTAAATAACATGCACACAAACTAGGTTAGTAACTTAATACAGCCTTTACGATAACTCACGATATCAAATTCTCACAACGAATGACAAAGTGTGATACTTCATCCATCGAATTAACGATGATCCGTCAAATTAATGACGAACGACAAAGTACAATACTTTATCCATCGAATTAACGATGATCCGTCAAATTAATGACGAACGACAAAGTACAATACTTTATCCATCGAATTAACGATGATCCGTCAAATTAATGACGAACGACAAAGTATAACCCTAATGTGGGTAGCACTTAAACATCCATTGGATATATTGATCAATCGGACAATGAATCGTAATAGCGATCGAGTTATTACCCTGTTCTGCAGCACCCCGCTACTCTTAATTTGTGTTTTGTGTGTGTTAATTGAAGTATTCTGATGATAACTCGACGAAATTTTGGAGTTTCTTCGTCGTTCAAGTGCTCAGAATCAAGTGCCAACCTCTGCTATTTATACACGAATTTGAGCTAGCTTACGGACCGTAAGCTTACCAATGTTACGGTCCGTAAGGCATCATACGGACCGTAAGCTTGGTAGTGTTGCGGTCCGTAAGGCTCCATAATAGGCTATAGGGTAGCCACGTTTGGAACTAGGCCTGGTGAGTCGATAATTTTCATAAATGCAACTTCGGCAGCAAGTTATAAGGATAATGATCAAACAGGGAATACCCCCCCTGAGTTTTAGGGGCCCTAATCCTGATTCTGAAATTTCTGAAATTTTTAGGGTTTGTACGGAATTACTTGGGTGTCTTAATTAGGGTTTCCTATGGGTTAATTTAATAAAATAATTAGGTCTTTTAATATTATTAGTTTATTATGATTTTAAATTTTCGGTTATTACAACTATTACCCCCTTAAAAGAAATTTCGTCCTCGAAATTTTGCACATAAGAATATAACATATCGCATAAATAACGGAAACGAAACTTTTATAGCAGAGTTACTAACTTATATAATAAGAATCTCCTACTTAAATATGCTTAATCATAACTAAGATATATAATCACATAAGACAAAGCATGAATGACCACAACCAGAAACAAATGAACATAAATCAAAGAGCAAGATTTACCGTTACTTGACTAAAATTTTATTGTTAGAATAGATTAGGGTATAGAGAACGAATTGATTCTTCAGATTCCCATGTTGCTTTGCGTTCAGAGTGATTTTTCCAGAGGATTTTAACAAACGGAATTACTTTCCTACGCAGAACCCTTTCTTGTCGATCTAAGATGGCTTCTGGTTCCTCTTCGTAGGACAAATCCTCGTGAATTGTAAGTAACGGATAACTAATGACATGGAGTGGATGATAATTATATCCTCTTAACGAGGAGATATGAAAAACGTTATGAACGTGAGAGAGCTGAGGAGGTAAAGCTAGTCGATATGACACTTCTCCAATTCTTTCAAGGATTTCAAACGGACCGATGAAACGGGGACTAAGCTTCCCTTTAATTCCAAATCTACGAACACCACGCCAAGGTGATACCTTTAAGAAAACGTGGTCGCCAATTTTAAATTCGAGTGGTCGTCTATCTTGATCTGCATAGCTCTTTTGTCTGCTCTGAGCTTCTTTCAGTTTTTCTCGTGCCAGAGTGACTTTTTCATTTGTAATCTGAACTAGTTCTGGCCCTTCAATAATCTTTTCTCCAAATTCATCCCAGCAGATCGGTGCACGACATTTCCGACCATACAAAAGCTCAAAAGGTGCCATGCCAATACTTGCTTGCCAACTATTGTTGTAAGCGAACTCAACAAGACATAGATATTTATCCCAGTTTCCAGACCATTCAAGTGCACATGCTCGGAGCATGTCTTCTAAGGTCTGAATCGTACGTTCTGACTGCCCATCTGTTTGTGGATGGAATGCCGTACTAAACTTCAGGCGTGTACCCCAAGCTGCCTGAAAACCTTTCCAAAATCGTGAGGTGAAACGTGGGTCTCTATCGGAAACAATGGAAGATGGTGTGCCATGGAGTCGAATAATTTCTTGAAGAAATATTTCGGATAACTTATTAACCGAAAATCCTTGCTGAATCGGTAGAAAATGGGCTGACTTTGACAATCTATCGACAACAACCCATACAGCATCATTTTTCTTGAAAGTCTTAGGCAAACCGGTAACAAAATCCATTGTGATCTCATCCCACTTCCATATGGGAATATCCAATGGCTGTAACAGACCGCTTGCTCGTTTGTGTTCAATTTTCACTTGTTGGCAAGTGAGGCATTTACTTACGTATCGAGCAATGTCTTCCTTCATGCCATTCCACCAGAAGTTCTGTCTTAAATCTCGATACATTTTGGTAGATCCTGGGTGAATTGAAAATGGTGAGCTGTGAGCTTCGGCTAACAATGACTCACGAAGGCTGGAGTCATCGGGTACACAAAGTCTTTTACCGCACCAAATCACCCCATGATGGTCTATACTAAATTCAGATTGCTTACCCACCTCAAGATTTTGCACAATTGCCCAAAGTTCTCCATCTTGCTTTTGTGCATCTTTGATCCGTGATATGAGGTCGGGTTCAATCTGCATTCTAGCTAGATATCCATCAGATTTACTAACCTGAAGCCAAATGTTCATCCTTTCGAGATCCCTCCTAATATGAGGCTGAATTTGTAAGCAAGATATAGTCCCGGAATTCTTCCGGCTCAATGCGTCAGCTACAACATTGGCTTTGCCTGGATGGTATTGAATATTTACGTCGTAATCTTTTAAAAGTTCTAACCACCTTCTTTGCCTCATATTTAGCTCCTTCTGAGTAAATATGTACTTGAGGCTCTTGTGGTTGGTAAAGATGTCACAACTTTCACCATACAGATAGTGTCGCCAAATCTTAAGTGCAAAGATGACTGCGGCTAATTCTAAATCATGTGTAGGGTAATTAACTTCATAAGGCTTTAACTGACGAGAGGCATACGCGATAACCTTCCCATGTTGTATTAGCACACAACCTAATCCTTTCTTTGAGGCATCACTATAGACTTGGTAACCTCCTGATCCAGAAGGTAGAGCGAGTATCGGAGAGGATACGAGTCGTTTCTTCAATTCTTCAAAGCTTTTCTCTTGTTCCTCATTCCATGAGTACTTCACCCCTTTCCTTAGGAGTTTTGTGAGTGGTAAAGCGATTACCGAGAATCTTTCAACGAATCTTCGGTAATAGCCAGCAAGACCCAAGAAACTTCGTATTTCGGTAACAGAAGTAGGTCTTGGCCATTTTGTAATAGCTTCAATCTTTGTTGGGTCTACCATAATTCCCTCTGCTGATATGATATGACCTAGAAATGCCACTTGGCTAAGCCAAAAGTCACATTTGGAAAACTTCGCGTATAACTTCTCATGCCTCAAGATTCCAAGTACTGCATGTAGATGTGCTTCATGCTCTTTGTGACTCTTAGAATACACTAGAATGTCATCGATAAAGACAATAACGAATTTGTCTAGGAATTTGTGAAACACGCGATTCATCAAATCCATGAAGACTGCGGGTGCATTAGTTAGCCCAAAGGGCATAACCAAAAATTCGTAATGACCATATCGAGTACGAAAGGCGGTCTTGGGAACATCATCATTCTTGATCTTTAGCTGATGATACCCGGACCTCAGGTCAATTTTTGAGAAGAACTGAGCCCCCTGAAGTTGATCAAAGAGATCATCAATGCGAGGCAGAGGATACTGATTACGAATAGTAATCTTGTTTAGTTCTCGGTAGTCAATACATAAACGCATGCTACCGTCTTTCTTCTTCACAAATAAGACCGGAGCACCCCAAGGTGAAACACTAGGTCTTATGAATCCTAGATCTAACAATTCTTGCAATTGTTCCTTCAACTCCTTCAGTTCCATTGGAGCCATACGATATGGAGCTTTAGAAATAGGTTCGGTACCAGGGATCAAGTCGATGGTGAATTCTACCTGACGGTCGGGTGGTAATCCTGGTAGTTCATCCGGAAATACATCAGGATATTCACGAACAACGGAATGGCTATCGATACTCTTAACACTAGCAGAAGTATCCTTAATCGATGCTAGAAATCCAGCACAACCGTTTGATAAGAATTTTCGAGCCTTAAGCGCAGAGATAATTTTAAGGGATTTATGAGCTTGAGATCCCTGATATATAATATCAGGATGATGAAGATCACCGAAAATAACACGGCGAGAATGACAATCTATAGTTACACGATGTCTAGACAACCAATCTATTCCTAGAATAACATCAAAGTCACACATATGTATCGGAAATAGATCTGCCTTACACACAATAGATTCAATACGGATCGGACAATCTTTATATACGTAAGTGATTGCGGATGAATTTTCCATGGAAGTGGAAATGGTTAAAGTATGATTTAAGAGAATTGGTCTTATCGGAAGATACTTAGTAAACGAATGGGATACTAAAGAATGAGTTGCTCCTGTATCGAACAACACATAGATACTACGTTTACCAAGCTGAAGGGTTCCAGATACAGTACCTGGAACATTAGCAGCATCAGTAGCAGAAAGTGCGAAAACTCTTCCTCCAACATTGGGTGGTGCAACGTTTGGTTGGTTATTCTTCTTAGTATCTTTCTTAGGACATTCCTTGATCATGTGTCCAGTTTGGCCACATCTAAAGCATGCTCCTGTACTTCGGTGACATACGCCCTGATGTCTCTTACCACAAATATTACATAAAGGATATGTAATTTGATTTGGGTTTACATGTTGATTCAGTGGTTGAGCTCTTATAGGTTCTGCATACAACTGAATCTGGTTTTGAGCAGACCTCTGGTTTTGTGGTCTAGGCTGCCATGGACGTGCCTGATTTCCAGAGTTTTGATTTCCTTGCACTTTACGATCTTGATGCTGTGGCGTAGTGGATGATTGGCCGTTTTCCTGCTTAAATTGTCCTTCCCTATTTCTCTTCTTATTATCCCCAGTTCGAGATAAGAATTCTTTCCTTTCGAATTCAAAAGTTTTGATTGCATCAGCAACTTCGGTGATATCCTTAAATTTCATATACATGATCGACTTCCGAATTCGATCATTGACTGCCCACTTGCATTTTTCTGCCTGGACTTCTGCTGATCCTGCAACGTCTCCTACAATACTAGCCAACCTTGCAAATCTAGTAATGAACTCAGAGGCTGGTTCATCACTCCCCTGTCGAATTACTGCATACTCCCTGATATAAGCTTCTTTATCAGCGGTCGAAAAATACTTGTCGTAAAAGATATTACGAAAGTCGAGCCATGAAAGATTAGCGTCAAAATCATCCCCTCCTTTGACATGCTTATATCCTTCCCACCAAGTTTGTGCGTCATCTTCCAGTTTGTAGGTAGCCAATCTAACTTTGTATTGCTCCGGAACTCCAAGAACTCCGAAGATTTTTTCAATATGAGCTATCCAGTTCCTTGCTTCGACTGGATTATTAGCGTGACTAAAGGATTTCGGCTTTTGTTTTTGGAATTTACTAATCCATATGTCTATACTATAAGTAGTATTGTTTGTGGTATTTTCACGAGTTTCACCACCAGAGATTGGATTAGTGTTAGTGCCTTCTGGATGACGAGTTTGTTGAAAAACGGCCTCAGCGGTTTGAGCAACAAGGTTTGGAAGCAACCCGGCAACAGCCTGGTTGATAGCATTAATTACGCTTGGATCAACTGGAGTCTCATTCGAAGAAGTGTTGTTACGTACATGGTTAGTACGAGTACTCCTACGTAGCGGACGACGAGGAGGCATATCTATACGAATAAACATAGGAATTAAACCAAATAAGAGATCAAGTTGAATCCTATCATAGATATCTACCCATTCCTCACAGGTTTTTATTACTATCTTCAAGTTTTCTACAGGAAAGAGCCTTTGCTCTGATACCATAGCTGTAACACCCCAACCCGGAAGGGCTGACGTGTCACAATAACAGTGATATCATAAACAAAAGTCATAATTCCATTTATTTATTTGACAAGGATACAACCATATAACAACGAAACTTAAGATTAATATACAAGTAGACACATTTAATTTTATTAACTAACATCTTCAGATTTATTCCTAAGCTTTATTCTTCCCTCTTTTCCCCGCCCAAGATAACCTGCTGACCTGTAAATACAAAATTTATACGGAATGAGCCAAATGCTCAGTACGGAATTATAGGCTCAAAGAACAATTAACGCTTTATGCAAAACTTATATAATGCAAGAACATAATTTCATAATCATATCTTACGGATGTACCCATGAGCAAACTGAAAACGTGATAATACACAGGTAGCTACTCCTGCATACTTATCACACGAGATGGCCAGTTGGCATACCTGTTATCCATCTCATTAACTTAAATTCTAGGATCGATCCATACGCCTCCTAGTAGCTTTGTACCACACTTGTACCTAGGGACGCCGTGAACTAATCTCTCCGTCACAGATGGAGCACATGTTGTTGATGCCGCAACAACATGCTCGTGGGACACTCCACGAGAAGCGATACTCAGGGTAACAGAGTACAAATGGTCTTATTCACATAACTTATAAAACTTATTTTCAGAACAGAACAGAACATATATGGGAACATGCGATAATGAGTACAATTAACATAATACTATCGCACGACATGAAAGCTTAAATCAATTGATTAGAATAGAATTTGAACGGACTGTCAAATGAATCGATACTCAAAGACGCGAAGAGTGTATGAATTTAATGGGTTTTATAACAATTTGAATATGAAGCAATAAGAAGTGGGGTAGGATCCGTACCTTTAAAAATTCCAAAGTGAAGCTACCTTGTGATAATATTTCAGATTTATACGGGCAGAGTTTTAGACTATAGATTAGTCTTTTAACCTAATTTAAATAACATGCACACAAACTAGGTTAGTAACTTAATACAGCCTTTACGATAACTCACGATATCAAATTCTCACAACGAATGACAAAGTGCGATACTTCATCCATCGAATTAACGATGATCCGTCAAATTAATGACGAACGACAAAGTACAATACTTTATCCATCGAATTAACGATGATCCGTCAAATTAATGACGAACGACAAAGTACAATACTTTATCCATCGAATTAACGATGATCCGTCAAATTAATGACGAACGACAAAGTATAACCCTAATGTGGGTAGCACTTAAACATCCATTGGATATATTGATCAATCGGACAATGAATCGTAATAGCGATCGAGTTATTACCCTGTTCTGCAGCACCCCGCTACTCTTAATTTGTGTTTTGTGTGTGTTAATTGAAGTATTCTGATGATAACTCGACGAAATTTTGGAGTTTCTTCGTCGTTCAAGTGCTCAGAATCAAGTGCCAACCTCTGCTATTTATACACGAATTTGAGCTAGCTTACGGACCGTAAGCTTACCAATGTTACGGTCCGTAAGGCATCATACGGACCGTAAGCTTGGTAGTGTTGCGGTCCGTAAGGCTCCATAATAGGCTATAGGGTAGCCACGTTTGGAACTAGGCCTGGTGAGTCGATAATTTTCATAAATGCAACTTCGGCAGCAAGTTATAAGGATAATGATCAAACAGGGAATACCCCCCCTGAGTTTTAGGGGCCCTAATCCTGATTCTGAAATTTCTGAAATTTTTAGGGTTTGTACGGAATTACTTGGGTGTCTTAATTAGGGTTTCCTATGGGTTAATTTAATAAAATAATTAGGTCTTTTAATATTATTAGTTTATTATGATTTTAAATTTTCGGTTATTACATTCCACAATCACTCATGCATCAAGATCTAAGCTTGACATGATTTGTGGGTTAAATACCCTAACAAAACAGAAAGTATTTGAGGTTTAATCCTCTGATTTCTAGTGTCTCAACCTTGTTTTTAAGCTTAATCAACCATAAGATGGGTTGTAAGCATTGGGACATAGGTATGAGATGTGTTAGACACAAGTTAGACAAGTTTAAACAAGTTTTTGAATAACATCAAACAAAACAGAAAGTTTAGGTCCTTTTTAGGGCAATTCCAAGCATGATTTCTCCAAGGAGAAACCAAGGAATCAAGCCCAAGGATGTACTAAAGAAGTAGAAGAAAGAATCAAGTGATTTGGATTCAAAACAAGCAAGTTACACTCACTTTTGTGGGAGTGTATGAATCTGTCCTAAACTCAGATTTACAGCAGAATTAGAGTGATTTTGTGGGATGTAATGAGTTGTGAAAGTGTAAAAAGGGTTGGAGGAGAGTTGTATTTATAATGGAAGAGTATGGAGGTGATTGGGGGTGTTTAGAGGTGGATAAATGGTGATTGGGGAGGTTTGGAAGTTAGGATTTCGTGCACAAATCGCGACCTGGTGTGTTTTCTTCGAATGTGAAGCTAATGCGGCCCGCATTAGATATTCAGTAAGTTAAAGCGGGCCGCCCGGGGGTTGGTTATATGACATAAGTTTCAGAATTTACACTTTAGCCCCCAGACTTCCTATTTTAGTGTTTTTGGGACTTTTAAGGACTATTCTTGCCACAAAAGCATATTTTAAGAACATTTCAAGTATGAGGAGTATAAACTAAGTATAATGGAGTGTAAAAGTGTCGAAATCAAGTGTCGTTTATGTTCAAAACACGTTTTATGCGTAAGTTTCATGTATTTACAAGTTTAGCACATTGTTTCCAAAAATAACGAATAAGTATCAATCGATTCACCGTTTCGAACATACGAGCATATTTAAAGTATGTATAACATATTTGTAACAAAATACGAGTTTTATTCATGATTCAAGTCTCGGATTTTGCATTGCTTTTAATGAAAGAACGATTACAAGACTTCGAAGTTTCCAAAAATAGTTTTACAAACGATGGTTTCTAAATATAGAAAGTATGAAAACGCGGGGCGTTACAGTCTCCCCTCCTTTAGGAAATTTCGTCCCGAAATTTATTCAAGAGGTAGACTTGAAAAGTTTTTGTAAAAATTTGAGACTTGAAATTTTGAAACATTTTGAAAGGCACAAAACTTAGGAGAGTGACAAGGTAAATTTGTGAGTGTGTTCATTGCTTAAAAAGATTTGAGGTATCTAACATAGTTGAAAACATGTAGGTGCGTATACAGGTGAAGTGAGTCTAAACAAGTTGAGTAACTTAAATTGGTGACGTATTTAAAGGTGACGTATAATAAAAAGGTGATGCATTAAGAAAGAAAGTGTTGGCAAATGGTTTGTATTTTGATGGGACGTGGTAACTAAATCACATTTGTAGAAGATTGTTTATTAAGTGAAATGAGAAGGTTTGGTACTTTAAATAAAGCATTAAAGGTATACTAAGTATGGTTACACAAGAATCCATAATAGGAAGACTATTTTATAGGTAACGTGGTAAGTTAGGACTCGAATGTTTAAACAAGCTTAATTACGAACGAGGTTTGTATGAACTAAAAGGATAAGGAGAAATAATACGAGTATAGAATGAACGAATGACTCTTAAAGAGTACAAGTATGAGAATAGCATAAGTGTTGGATAGATGAACGTAGTGTGTTAAGGATGAAGTCTCGTCATGGATAATCGGATATAATGCGTTTGTGAGTTGTGTGAAGTTGTATTAGGTCCAAAAGGTCTGCAAAACACCGAATTTCTCATGGCACGTTTTACGAAATTTGGTAATATGGTGAAAACACTTGTATATAGGAAGTACCAGCGGCGTATCCACCATGTTTCGACCATGTTACGTCCGTTTCGTTATTCGTGTCATGTTACGTTCCTTGTCTCATCATACATAGTAGTACACTCTATAGTTCTCATACGCGTATCACTATAATCCCGTGTGCACCCGTGATTATGTTGATTGTCGCATGATCCGCATAGCTTGTACTAGTGGTGTATGGATTTGGGTAGGTCTACTTTAAAATAAGAATGAGTGCGTATAAGTATAAAGTATGTAAGCAAGTCCATGCTTATGTATGTATAGGACCCACGCAAGCGAATCACTCGGATTTTGCTCGCGTATGGGTACGAATGTATGGTTCATGTGTATAAATAAAGGTATGAGCATAAGTATAAGTTTAGGTATGAATAAGCACGCAAGTATGAGTATCAACATAACACGTACGAGTAGTATGTGTATACGTATAAGCACGCAATGTATGAGTATAGGTAAAAACATGAAACGTATGAGTATAAGTATAAACATAAAATGTATTGTTATGAATATGAGCGTGAGTACAAGTACTAATGATTGCGTATATAGTATTAATTTAAACATAACAAGGTTAAGCAAGTAAAAGTGCTCAAGAGGTTGAGCATGTAAATACGAACGATACAAAGGGAATTGTCGCGATACCACGACTAAAACGTGTATGATGATATGCATGTATAGTTGTTTAAACAAAACGATGAGTTCGTCGAATCAAAATCAGATCGAGCTTGGTTTGAAAGGTAGAATATAGTTTGCACATGTAAAAGGATATAAAGTATTCGTTGGTTAATCATAATGCATTTTGTAAAGAATGGAAATGCTACTTTTGTCTTAAAAGGGTTTACGCAATCCAAGGAGGGTCGGTCTCCAAGAAGTCTTCTTGCCCACATGTTTCGTAATTTGGTGTAGGAAAAGGTTTTTTTTTTTTTTTTTTTTAACCAAAAGTAAGTTCATTTCATTAAACAAGAAATTATGAATTTAGGAGGTTCTTATGAAAACGAGGATCCTTAGTAAAGAATTTTAGCAAAAGGACTTAGTGATTGTCAAAAGTTCCAACAAATGATTTGTTGATGTGAAAGAATCTTTGGTAAAACGATCACATAACATCCATAAGATCTTATAGGTGTAAAAGAAAGGTTGGTTTGATCCTCCGATTGAGAATGAAAGTCTTTAGTTTGGTGATATATATC
Source organism: Helianthus tuberosus (assembly GCA_030545235.1). NCBI lineage: Eukaryota > Viridiplantae > Streptophyta > Magnoliopsida > Asterales > Asteraceae > Helianthus > Helianthus tuberosus. The sequence goes on along the minus strand of JARYGA010035435.1, from coordinate 23,507 downwards.
ATGAGTGCGTTTTAGTGATTAAGTTGAATAAGGAGTTCATGGGCAAGAGATTCCTTGGACCGATTAAATTGATAGGTAGCATTTCGTAAGGTTTGGAAATTTGTGTAGTAAAACGTTTAAGATAAGTTAAGAATCCGTGTATGTGAGTTAGGTAAAAAAATAGGTTGTAGGATAGAAAGTATGCTTGATAAAACAATGTATTTCGAAATCGTATACGTATGTATTTTGAATGATGATAAATAAGTTAGGTATAAAACATGATCGAGTTTGCATTATAAGATATTTCGAAGAGACGTTTTGGTAACGATCACCTAGGTAAGGGAATCACCCCTAACTCGTTGGTGAGGTCGTCTTAAGAAAAGGGGAGTGGAGTTAATCGTCGAGGTAAGGAAATCACTCCTATCTCGAGGATATGTCTCCACTTGTCGTTACAAGGAATATGAATTTAAATTACATGAAATCATGCATATGTATAAATGTATGTAAATGATTCAATGTGTTGTGTTCGTGAAAAGAGAATATCGAAAGTAAATTCGAATTTGAAAGATTGCATCGCGTAAAATAAATAGTAAAACGCGTTTGATTAAAATTCGGATGGTTCCAAAACGGAACCTTTGACTAACCAAAGTAGTCGAAAAGTCTTTCGAACTTGAGGAGCATGCTTTGGCCTAATAGGTGAAATACTCTCCCCGACAAGTCGGTTGACGGTATTTACCCTTCCAGTTACTACATGTCCCCAATTCAATTGAAATTTCGAGACTTGGCGGGATTAATGAAAATCAAAGAGTGGAACTAGTCGACAAGGTGCGGGTTTCACCCCTAACTTGGCGATTTAGTATCCTAAGTGTGGTTGGTACTCGTCGGGTCAAAAGTTAATCTTGACACTTTGACGAGGGTCCACTAGAATTTGAAATTTGAATTTCTCCATCAAGGTGTGGATTTCACTCCTAACTTGGTGGTGAATTTCGTGTAAGAAGGAAAGGTAGAAAGATCGAGAGTCATTCACCAAATTGTGGGTTTCACGCCTATTTTGGTGAAGTCGTCTCTTTTTTTTTTTTTGTAATATGAGTGTTGTCGGGTTTAAAATAAAAGTAAAATGCATGAGGGAAGTGTATGTCAAAGGAAATACATAAACAAGTATAAACACATAAGGAAGCATATCAAGAATGGTGCTTGGATAACGAAATGATAAAACATGTATTAACACATAGAGAAATATGTTTAGAGTAACACGTAAAGAATCGAACAATGAAGCACGTATTAACACATAATAAGACAAGAATTAATGCATAAGAATAACATGTTGAATATTTCTCACGAGTGATACATATGTCTAAAATAGCATAAATAAGAAACAAATAAGTATCATGTAGTTGTTCAAGCAAAACATACGAATAAGGCTCTAAAAACTATAGACTAGGTGAAAGCATGGCATTTCTACCTAATTCCCTATAGTTATGGCTCTGATACCAATCTGTCACACCCCAACCAATGGCGGAAACATCGGGATGAGACGAAGTGTGAAGATTGCTAGAGACATCATAACGCTATTTGTGACAATATTTAATAAACCGATTTCATTCCATAAAGTGATTGTCAACATTACAAGAAATTCAAATACAACAAGTTCAAAGAAGTACATAACAACATAAGCAAAATTGATACAACATATTAAACCTAACGTCTATATGTGTATCTAGGCATCAACGCTACTTCTTTTCATAGTTCCATCATCATCAACCTGTAACATGTTTAAAAATACAATTCAATGCAAAAGCAATGGCGAGTATACAAGTTTGGTACGTACATAGCAAAAGATAAGTTTTGAACAATTCCTTATAGCAAGCATGTGATTCAAGATAAACATAAAAACATGGTATGTGTCTAACATATCAAACCAAGAAAACGCAATATGCTCATGACATTACCGAGATAAAGGGGCGGGTCGTTAATCCTATAGCGCTACATATGTCACGGTTTGGCTCATACAAGTTAATGATAAGTTCAACACATAAGATTAATCCAAGTTTAAAGTATCAAGCCATCACGTATACAAGCATGTTGATAAGAATGTTCATGTGTTTAAGCAAAAAGTTCATGTGTAAGTTGTTGATAGATAAACATGTTACACCCCAAAAGTGGTAAAAGTAAAGAGGGGAAAATACGAGTATACTCACAAAGTTTGCATATGCTTTCCAATTATCCAATTATTGACGAGTTGATGAGGTTAAAAGATTGAATGTGTAAGGGTTTGAGTTCAAGTATGCTTAGAGTCGAGATTTGGTGTTTAAAACAACATAAAAATAAGATATGAGAATAACATGTGAAAATAGTCATTTTCAACACATAACACTTGTATGACACTTGGTAACCACAAGGGTTATGATAATGTTTTCATGGGTTGAACACCCATAAGAATCGTAACAAGGTTTAGGTCTTAAATGATGTTCTACTACTTTAACATGTAAACACTAGTTCAACATCAAAGGTTCGAATGAGTGTATATTTATATATATAGGTTAAGTATTACATATTATTTAGTCCAATAATTCAAGTAGGAGGTAGAAGATTAGGATCTTCATTTAGGCACCTCGAGTATCATAGATGTCATGTATGGGGTAGGAAGACAAGCTTCCATTTAGGAACCCCTTGAATGTTCACCACTTCTCTTGATGTAAAAACAACCAAGGAGGGTCACGAACTAGGATTAGTATAATATAAACAATCTAACTAAGAGAAATCATCAAATCATGTGAGGATTGTATGTTTGGAACAACCCAAGTTGTTCCACAATCACTCATGCATCAAGATCTAAGCTTGACATGATTTGTGGGTTAAATACCCTAACAAAACAGAAAGTATTTGAGGTTTAATCCTCTGATTTCTAGTGTCTCAACCTTGTTTTTAAGCTTAATCAACCATAAGATGGGTTGTAAGCATTGGGACATAGGTATGAGATGTGTTAGACACAAGTTAGACAAGTTTAAACAAGTTTTTGAATAACATCAAACAAAACAGAAAGTTTAGGTCCTTTTTAGGGCAATTCCAAGCATGATTTCTCCAAGGAGAAACCAAGGAATCAAGCCCAAGGATGTACTAAAGAAGTAGAAGAAAGAATCAAGTGATTTGGATTCAAAACAAGCAAGTTACACTCACTTTTGTGGGAGTGTATGAATCTGTCCTAAACTCAGATTTACAGCAGAATTAGAGTGATTTTGTGGGATGTAATGAGTTGTGAAAGTGTAAAAAGGGTTGGAGGAGAGTTGTATTTATAATGGAAGAGTATGGAGGTGATTGGGGGTGTTTAGAGGTGGATAAATGGTGATTGGGGAGGTTTGGAAGTTAGGATTTCGTGCACAAATCGCGACCTGGTGTGTTTTCTCCGAATGTGAAGCTAATGCGGCCCGCATTAGATATTCAGTAAGTTAAAGCGGGCCGCCCGGGGGTTGGTTATATGACATAAGTTTCAGAATTTACACTTTAGCCCCCAGACTTCCTATTTTGGTGTTTTTGGGACTTTTAAGGACTATTCTTGCCACAAAAGCATATTTTAAGAACATTTCAAGTATGAGGAGTATAAACTAAGTATAATGGAGTGTAAAAGTGTCGAAATCAAGTGTCGTTTATGTTCAAAACACGTTTTATGCGTAAGTTTCATGTATTTACAAGTTTAGCACATTGTTTCCAAAAATAACGAATAAGTATCAATCGATTCACCGTTTCGAACATACGAGCATATTTAAAGTATGTATAACATATTTTTAACAAAATACGAGTTTTATTCATGATTCAAGTCTCGGATTTTGCATTGCTTTTAATGAAAGAACGATTACAAGACTTCGAAGTTTCCAAAAATAGTTTTACAAACGATGGTTTCTAAATATAGAAAGTATGAAAACGCGGGGCGTTACACGTTTTTTACTCTTAAATCATTAAATGTAAATGGTTTTTAAGTATAAATGTTAATTTAATGTTTGCCTTTAAAGCTGATCTTTGGCCTGTTACATATAGTATATAATAGCATTGCCAATAATTTTTTTTTCATCAAAACAGATTCATTCAGTGAAACAAAAGTGCAACTATTATTGTTTTGCCTTAGTTCTTATAAATATATTAAAATGGAGTCATATACTTCTGCAAAATCTGACGATTTCAAGCAACGCTTTATTAAACAAATCGAAGACCAAGTTTTGGCTGATAGGTCTACTCTTCAAGAGTTGAAGAGGTGTTTTAACGGACTGGAAGTTGGTCTGCTGACAAGAGACCAAGTTTCGAGGGACTTGAGGGCAATGCCGACTACTTCCGTTCGTGACCTGTGTGTTGCGAGTAATATAGAATGTGGAGAAAGAGATCTGGAGTTCATGAGAAAGATCAATGAGATACACCGAGAGGTTCAGTGCTCCATGGAGTTGAAGTTAAAGTTCCTTGATTCTTGCAATTAGAGTTAGATGTCTCTGATTTGTTTTCTTTTTTATATGTAATTGCTACTTTCTTTATACTTCATATTTTATAACTATTAATTTTTTTTATCACAGTTTAGTTTTACATCTTTTCATGAGTTTGAAGATAAAGAGACGGTGTTCCATTTTCGATAAATTAGAAAATATTTCATCTAAATTTTTTTTCTTAACATTGTTGTTTGTTACCATGGATGATCTGTTTAATGTTCATTTATGTGCTGACTTTAACAATTTTGGAAGCGAAACAGTTTCAACAAACACGGGTAAGTTTTTCCTTAATTTTAATTAAATTAAGATTATTTGGTACTTGTAGATATTCTAGGGCTAAAGTCGAAAGCTACATTAGGGACAACAGCACTCAATATGGTACTCTTACAGACTCAAGTGTAGTTGTTTGATCAATTGATTCTAATGTTTTATTAGCATTTTATTGATTCTTTGTTAGTTACATTTGATGGTGAGCATAGAAATAGTTAAGATCTATGAAAAACTTCAATTCAACGAAAGTTAAGTACCTTTTCAAGCTGATGTATAAAATTACTTCTACAAACTTCAATTCGATTATACCTCGGTCACACAGCCACCACAACTTCCGGTCGTTCCCAGCTCTCCTGCAGAATCAAAACTTAATTAGGCATTTAATCAAAAACTTGATGAACACAATTCAAAGAACAATTCTGCCTTGTCCTGTATCTGACCATGATGTACACATTATACAAGATTAACTACCTACATGACAGTTAATTTATAAGCATGTTCGTTTCTTTTTTTGTTTCAACTTTCATGATACGGTGATAGCATGAGAAATCGTCGTGTTTATGTCCTAATGTTTATGATACGGTGATAGCATGAGAAATCGTCGTGTTAATGCCCTAATGTTTATGAATAGTTAAAATGGGTCGTTATGAGCCAAGACAGTTAAAATGGCCCTCACATTATTCTTCAAAAATCATTTTTATCATAAAATTGTTTGATGAAGCATGAAAATAAACTATATCACCGCTGTGGACATGACCGACCACTAATACGAAAATAAACAAAAACTAAACTAACCATGACTTAAATAGTTAAAACTGACTTCATTACCGAAGCGAGTCACAACAGGCTAAACCTAATCACAGCTGGAGAATGCGGGTCGTGGCTGCAGCTGGGTTACCCGCAGCTGAAATAATGGAGCCATAACTACAAGCTACAGTTAGGTCTTGTGAGTTGTAGCTGGTGATGCACTTTTGTCACTTAAGCTTCACCATTTATACTCCACTATCTCACTTAAGCTTTGCTAGCCAGGCATGAAGCTTTGTGTACACGGTTTTTGCCAGCCCAACAGTCTTAACCTCTGCCGACAGGTTCTTAGTTTTTGTTGACATATGTTTCACAAAAGGTTGCACCTGACTATCGAATTTACTAACCGACTCATCTACCTGAAATCAAGTTACATATCATAAAAATAGACCATATAAAATGTATTCCATGTTGATAGTTACAGAAGATTTATTCATAAGCAAACGGGTCGTAATTTCCATCATCTCGTTCACCTTCAAAATGATAACATAATCATAACCCTCAAACATGTGGTTAATTTAATTCACTATACCTACAATATGAGGAGTTTTTGCCCTTACTCTTCTCCCAAGCTGTTAAGAAGTCTAATATTTAACAGCTCATTACTTATTTTTTTTTTGTGTGAAATTTTGACTAATAATAACCACATTAAATACTCACCCTACCAAAAATAAAAAAATCAAAAATAAAATAATATAAAAATATTTTTTCACCTAAATCTCCAAGAACTCCACCCCTAAACATAGTAAAAATTACAATTTTACCCTTCATTTGTTTTCATTAAATTTAAAACATCAGTAAAAAAATCATATCTTTTACCCTCCATTTCAATGTGGTCAACACAAGCAGCTCCATTTTCTTAATAGATGTTGCCTCAAACACAAATCTTGATCCACCCACCTGCAAGTTTAATCATAAATCCAACTTTTTGTTCAAATTTACTTTGACCCAACAAAAAAGTCAACACCTTTACTCCTAATTGGATCTGCACCTGCAAATCTTGAATTAGTGGTGTTTCAGTCTCTTCCATTTTTGCTGCCAATGATAAACAGGCTACAGCTAGCAACTGCATCATCCATTCTTTGGCCTTACATCAACAAACCCATAAAAAAATATTTCAAAAAAATATATTTTTAACAAATTAATCATATAATTTGATAAAATAAAAATGATAACTTACAGGTAATTCATATACTGCAAGAAATCTGTCCAAGTAATTAACTGATAAATATGCAGTTAAAGGTCCAAAACTGAAATAAGCATGAACCTGAATAGATCAAACCACTTGTTATTGAATTCATATACTGCAAGAAATCTGTCCAACATACATACGATAGCATATAGATATATTATTATGCAGATCCAGCAAGAACATGTATGAACTATGAAAGTAAGAGATCCTAGAGGCTTGGAATCATTCCTTTACTCACATATTGGCTTAGTTTTGCTTTTACTGCCACATATACAAGAGACAGGAGAAGATATAGATTGTTAGTTACAACAAATTCGAATATATCTAGTGTATATGTTTGAAAGAGATTAGGATTCCAGATACTTAAGTTATCAATCATCCTTAACAGGATATTTATTAAAATCAGGACACCAGATACGTATCCTTAACCTAAACTTCATCGAAAATCACTATTTAGAATCGATTCATTTCAACATTCCTCATCAATATAAACGAACATGATACAATAGCTTGTGAGCTATTAATCAGAATACGACTAAGCAAGTCACGGAAATTAAATCGAAATAGTCTCCTCCTTTTTCTTCTGCCCGTCCTTCTGTGCTTTCTCTTTGATCTGATGTAAGGCGTTCATCAAACCTTTTATATCACTGCAAATTTCAAAAACGGTTGCCGTAACTCAAAATCTACAACTATCTGATGCTAATTTCTTATTTGCATATAATAAGCAACACTATATCAGGCAAGAACACACAGAAATAATCAAAACTATATCTCACCAGAAATCAGATTCAATCAAAACTATATCTCACCAGACGAGATGTAACATACAGTGATTAAAGTGAGATTTCATACCTGATTGCTTGTATTGGCTGGATTCTTGATACCTAGGGTTTTTAGAAAAGAAGTGATTTGTGGTTAGAAATTGGAAACATCGATCTGCAGTGGACGACTTCTGGTTCTCTCGGGCGAGGGTTTGGGGATTGTTCTGGTTCTCTCTCTTTGCAAGGAATTAATGAGGGTGTATGGGGAATTGGGATGAGAGCAGGGAATTCAAAATTTGGATTCAAAATGGCCGCCCAAATCAAAGCTTAATTAATAGAAGTATTTAATAGAATATAGATTAACATTTAAAAAAATTTCGGATTTATGACATCAGCGGCGTCTATGTGGCAGCCTATGTGGCATACCTAATATCATGACACGTAAGCAAAGTGAGGTCATGATCTAAGCTCCTTTAATAGATAGTATAGATACTTTTGATTTTTTTTAACAGCATACAAAAATTATTTTTATTCATCACTGGGGTAACATTATACTTTTGAATTTAAAGCTCCATCCTACTCATTCTATTTATACTTTTAATCACGGCGGTGGCAAGTGTTTAGATGAATAAAGGTGCCTATACCCCCCAATTTTGGCTCTCTTGCTGAAATTCTTGATGTGATACAAAAGAGCCCAGGTTCTCAAAGGTGGAGGAAAATTGTAAACACAGTGGCTCTTGCTACGATTTGGCGGATTTGGATAGCGCGTAAAAAGAAGGCTTTTGAAGGTAATTTCATTCCGGCCCGAAAGACAATGGAGGGTATAAAAGAAGATGCCTTCGTTTGGATATGTCACCGAACAAAAATCCCAGCTCCCACGTGGAAGAACCGGAGTTTGTTTGATGTTTCTGATTCGCTGTAGTTGTTCTTTCTTTTGGTTTTATTCTCGGACTTTGTCTCCTTTTCAGCTTTTTGTTGGGCTATATATATATATATATATATATATATATATATATATAGGGTAAGGATATATAGAAAACCACTTTTATTGAGAAAACCAGGGAAACTCAAAGCTCCCGACTTTTTTTTTTTTGAAAAAATTACAACACGTAATATACATGTTTTTAAGAGTTTTGGAAAAAAAAAAACAAAAAAGCGCATAGTAGATATTTAAAAAAAAAGAGTAAACTGCCATTTTGGTCCCTATGGTTTAGGCATTTTTGCCATTTTAGTCCAAATCTCAAACTTTTTAAATCTGGGTCCCTATGGTTTCACTTTTATTGCCATTTTAGTCCAAAATTAAGAGTAAACTGCCATTTTGGTCCCTGTGGTTTCACTTTTATTGCCATTTTAGTCCAAATCTCAAACTTTTTGGAACAGTAAAAAAAAGGAGGATTTTGAATTTTGGACTAGAATGGCAATAAAGATGAAACCACAGGGACCCAGATTTAAAAAGTTTGAGATTTGGACTAAAATGGCAAAAATGCACAAACCACAGGGACCAAAATGGCAGTTTACTCTAAAAAAAATAAACAAGTTTTGGTGTAACATATGTTACACCAAAACTTGTTTATTTTTTTTTTAAATATCTACTCGGCGCTTTTTCGATTTTTTTTGCCCAAAACTCTTAAAAACATGTATACTACGTGTGGTAATTTAAAAAAAAAAAAAAAAAAGTCGGGAGCTTTGAGTTTCCCGGGTTTTCTCAATAAAAGTGGTTTTCTTTTTTATCTTTAGCATATATATATATAAGGCTGATTCTAAACACACCCCCTCCAGATTATACCCCCCTTGTGAGAGGAAAACTGTTGGTCCCACGCAGGCCGCACCTGTAAGTATGTGAGAGGAGAGGGGTGTAAAAAGTAATTAGGGGGTGTAGAAAATAGCACCCTATATATAAATATAGATGTTTTGCCGTAAAAAAATTTATGGTACAACCCCGATCATTTTGGAGCTCTTCAACCGAAAGACTTATACTATGAAATAGGGAATGGACGGTGTGCCTAGGCCCACCCTAGGTCCTTATGGAATCCACCACTCATGTAGGTACCGAACTTTCAATTATATTTGATGAATTATTAAATATTACAACTACCTGTCCTCGATTTGTAAAATAAATAATTATTATGTAGGGTACTAAACTTCAATTATATTTGATGAATTATTAAATATTACAACTACCTATTCTCCACTTGTAAAATAAAATAAAAATGCAGGGGGCCACACTGACTACACATTCAATACCAAAACTCAAAATGCCAAAGTTTTTTTCGTCAACCGTAAAGTTATAATAACTATCAGGGTAGGGGTGCTTCATTTTCCATCACTCACCACAGTCAAACATTATCCGTCACGTCATTGAGATTTATTGCATCACTAGCGATAGATTTTAGTAGGGGTGTCTATCACTTTCCATCACTCACCACAATGGTCCACTCAACGGTAACTTTCAAATATTTTCACGCATGGTCACTACCACGCGTTGTCACCACCACGAGTGATGGAATTCAGTGACGGCGGTGTTCCACTCGTGGTCACCCAACCACCATGTTCCATCACGTAGCACCCCTACGCCCTTATAGATTAAAAAAACTATTAACTTTGGAATACTACTTATGTATTATAACCTTATTAAAAAGCAACTAACTTATGCATATGAGGGTTGTACAATTGGCTTTGGGAGATTTTCAAAAAAAATTGGAATTTTACTTTTTGACCCTAAAGTTTTAATCTTTGACAGTTTAAGTTTAAAGTTTTAATCTTTGTTTCATTTTTAACCTTAAAGTTTTAATCTTTGACAATTTAAGTTTATAGATTTAATCTTTGTTAATTTAACCTCTTTGATTAATTTTATTTTTCACTTCTAATTCAAAAGTTTTCATCTTATACAATTTAACCCCTTTGATTAATTTGATTTTCACTTCTAATTCAAAAGTTTCCATCTTTTGCGATTTAACCACTTTGATTTTTTTTACTTATGTGTTATAATCTTGCCTTTGAGAGTTTTCCAAAGAAAAAATGGTTATGCATATGGTTGTTGTAACCTTGGCTTTGAGGGTTTTTCAAAAAAAAAATGATTTTTTAACTTTTCACTCAAATGTATTTCATAAATTACCTTTAACGCAAAACTATTTGTTTTTTACTTTTAACATAAAACTTTTTATCTTTTGCAATCTATCCTCACAACTTTTTTTACTTTCAACTTTGGTCCTTTATAATTTTTATTTTCCGCAAATTTTTCGCTTTATGCTTCGTTCTAAATTTTGTGACTAAACACATCGAAACGTGCGTCTTTGGTTTAACGTTTTTACGTTTCGTTCTAAATTTTGCGAGTTAACAATACGCAACGTACGTGTGTGGGTGAACGTTTTTACATCGTCTATTTTTTCCCGTTTGAAAGGTTCAACATAACGTGCGCGTCCTAAATCGACTTAGTTATAACTAAAGAATCTCCGCCGGATTGCGGCGGGTCGTAATTCTAGTTTATTGTTATTTTAAAAGAAATAATATAGTTAAAAACTGTTTATTTCATTTGCTTTAAGTGTTGTTTTTAATTAGAATCGTGAGACCAAAATAACCCAATCATATTTACCGGTGGTTAAAATAAAAACTGACTTAAGAGATAAGAATCATGAGACCAAAATAACCCAATAAATGAAAAAATGGTGACATGATTCATTTAAAATGCTAACACTCACTGATAAAATTTCATATTGAAGTATAATTATCGAACATATTAAGTCGATCCATAGCAACCACAAATACAACTCCACACAACATCTAGACACCAATTCCTATCTTCCTTATTTTTAGAATTGATAATAAGGAATCACGTTTTATTAATCTATAAGTATACGGAAGACGTCTAGAGTTTTTTTTATATGTATAAAGTTTATATTCTAATTACTGAAATTATTTTATAGGCATCGCAAAACGTATAAGATCATTCACATCTTATCCATTAAATTATGTTAGAGAGATTTTCATATTATAAAAAGTGGCTATAAGTGGAGGAAAGAAAAAAATGTTACTGTCTATTTGTATATTTGAGGGAATACCGTTCGTACTCTATAATTTTTAATATATTTTAAAAGTGGTTGTGCGGGAAGAATATAGAAGATGTAATGATAACAATATAAAAAATATTATTTAATTGAAAGAGGAGAAAAACGTAGTTGTTTTTAGTGTAATATATGGTAGAAATTGGTGGATATAGTAACTTTACTATTAAATAATATATAGTTTTTTTTCCTTGTATTTTTGTTTTTTAATACTACAATAAATTCTATTTTACATATTTTGTTTACGTTTAATTGTACCGCTATCGTAATAAAAAGAACTTAAACCGACCGAATAGTATATGTATCGGTACCTGTGACAACTCGAAATTTAGAACCTTTCGTTGTATCTTGGTGTAACTTGCTTGAAACGTTATGTGATTAGTTAACTTGTTGGTTCAATGAATGACCTAAGTGAAATTATGTGATTATGTGTTATGCTTGTATGTATGAGTGTGATTATGTGAACCGAGACACAAGGACACGACTCGAGACCATGCGGTCTCGAGTGAACAGTAACGGTTGGGCCGGATTGGGCCATGCACCTCTTTAGTCCACTAGTATATAACCATTGTGGTTAGCCACACTTGTCATTTTTGGGCAAACAATACACACTCTCCTACACACGCACACTCTCACTCTCTCTCACTAAAACCCTAGCAACACCACCCTCTTCTCTTGTGCCGGATCAAGAGTAGCAAGCCAAGCTCTCGGATTTGCTTGTGTTCTTCACTCGGAAACTTACGGACAACAAACCTACTCTCCTTCACACACACCTTATCAACCGGTTAGTGTTTTATGATGTTTGTTGTTAGAATAGTTGTTATGAATGATGATGTTCTTGTGAATCGGATGTGTATGATGATGTTATTCGGCTAACATGTTTTGATTTCGGATATATTGCATAATGAGCTCTTGTGTCTAAATGTGATTTAAACCATTGATTGTTGATGTTCATGAAATAGGCTTACATATATGTATTAGATAATGCCATGTTAATCGGATTGTACACTCTTGTGCTAAGAACCGAATGCTTGTTAAACCGGCTACATGTGTGTGGAAATCGGATTAGTATAGAGCCAAGTTTGAGTTGTTATGTGATGATTTGAAACCATTAGATGAGTATGTTCAAGTGTTTTGATTGTTGTTCATGTTATGGTTGTGATTAATGCTAAAAACCCTAAAATATGATGAACAAGTTTGAATGATCATGATGAACTACTTGAATGTATGAAGAACAACATGAATATGATATGAAGGTGTCTTGAATATTTGAAAAATACTTGTTTGATCCATTTTAGTAAATTGTTAGACAAGAAAACATGTTTAAATGGATAGTACACATTGTTGCATGAAATCAAAATCTCATTGGCTAAGTACAATGTCGGAAATCAGCAGATGTCCAGTCGAGGCCTCTGGTTTCGACTCGAGATCATCGAATGACAACTCGAGAACATAGATTACGACACAGGTTTCGAGTCAAGAACCCCTAGTCTCGACTCGAGACCACACTTGATCAGCACACAAACATCATGACTCGAGACCATGCTTGCGAGTCCAGTTGCGACTCGAGACCAATACATGCATGACCCGAGACCACCTCAGTTGCGACTCGAGAACTAGTAGGCTACAACTCGAGACCGCACGGTCTCGACTAGAGACCGCACAGTCTCGACTCGAGACCATGTACATGTGCACGCTGTTTGGACTTGCACCCTATTACGGGCTTAGGTGATTGGGCCGGACCTTTGGGCTTTGTTTACTTGTATACGTGATACTGTTCAACTCATAGGTATTATTGTGAACCGCCACGTTTATACGTGTATGCCATGAATAATACCTGTATGCAACTTGCTAGAATACGTGTAGAACATACGTGCACTACTTGGATATGAACCTGACGTGAATGGTATCTATGTTAGGACGTAGTTGACCACTTACAACTTGATTGACTTTTCTGTGTATCTGCCGAGCAAACCAAGGTGAGTTCACACCCTCTACAAAGCATGGGATTCCCTGGGTTGGGAATGGGGTTAAGGAACGTGGATTCCTCGTCCTCCTTGGGTAGGACAGTATTGGTTCAGGAATGTAATTCCTCGTCCTCATGGACAGATAACTCGTACTAGACCAAAACTCTATCACAAAGTCCCTCCTTTTTATATCGACTTAATCGCCGGGCCAATGGCGAGCGGGTCATTAGTTAGATAGCGCTATTTAGGTCTGACAAACCTCACACCGTGCCGCAGAGGACGGGCGTGAACTAATGGATCTGGGGCACGTCAATGATGATAGACATTGACAGTTTCAGGGCACATAAACATGACTACAGTCAGCAGTCGATATGGTAACGAGTCTAGTGTATACATGGGGTAGCCCCCACGGCCGAAATGCCAGATAACCAACACGGGGTAGCCCCCACGGCTGGATTGCCATAGTAACCGGGAATAAACAAGTCACGTTTTTAACTATGGGGTAACCCCCACGGCAGGATGCCAGATAAAGGAAACTGTTTTCGAAACAACTTAAAACGAACACCCAACCGTGAACTCACTCAACTTGTTGTTGACTCGTTACTACATGCTTTGCAGGACTATAGGTACTTAGCTGGAGCTTGCATGGAAGAGAGTCGTTGTGGGGCATGGACGGCTGTGTGCCATGTTAAACTTTAAAACAATTTAACTTATGTTTTGGTTTTAAGACTTATGCTTCCGCTTGCAACTTAACTATGTTTTGTTTGGACCCCAATTGTATTGGTTGGATTTTTATAATGACTTTTATGCATGTTCAATATGATTGGTGGCTGGATCCTGGTCGGTCACGCCTCCAAGCGGTAGAATTCCGCAGGTGGATTTTGGGGGTGTGACAGTACCGGTGTTTGTTTATATTGTTTTTTATTCGATAAACTGACATCGTATCTCTACTATACCATACCATACCGAACAACATCGGTTCCTGTACCTGTACTCATTTGTATGGGTTATGTTTGGTAATGGATTTTGTGCCGCAATCGTAGTTAACTGAACGAACAACATCGATACTAGTACCGATACTTATTTTTAGTGTTCTTACTTTTGATAAACTAACGTATCCTACCGAACAACATTGTTAGATGTACCTGTATATTCATTTTTATGATTTCTAGTTTCAATAATTTTCATTTATACAATTTTGTCTGCGATGATAAACGAATATCACTACCAGTACTATGACGATCTGAACTGATCGATACCATTTGGACATCATCGTTGTCGGTATTGGTGTTCGTTTTTTTCCGTTTTCAATTGATGTAAAACATGTGTTGATTTCTATACCGACTGAATGTATCATATCAGTACTATAACGAACCTAACCGATACTGATCGAATGCCCGCGATAACGTATCGCCGCAACGCGCGAGGAAACAACCTAGTATATATAATTGGAAAGTGGGTATGAATAGTTATTTTATTTTTATATTGATATATAGTTTTTTATTTTTGATTATTTAATATTATAATAGTTTATTATTATATTTACCCTCTATTATTTATCAAGTTTCTCTTTACTCACACATTTACTATTCAATTTTCTTGTAATCCTATTTGTCCATCTGGTCAGTCCAGTGCTGTGCCAACCCGTGATTTACGGCTCTTAATTACGTGATTAACAGGCGATTAACACGATAATAAATAGTGTTTACGACGCTAATTACCTTAACCAGGCCCTTGGAGCGCCCAGGAACGTTTGTTCAGCTATACAGTGCGCGTGTGGTGAATTACAGAAAAGCTGCTGAATATTACGCGACAACGGACTGATACCGTACGAAATACTGACGACACCGACAAATATGAATGTTACACGAATATTATTTTATGCTTATGGAGTATGGGTCGCGATATCGGATCTCGTAGGAATTACGGGCCACCTACACATGAGATGGGCTTGTGGGCCCTAGGCCCAAGCCCAAAACCCACAAGCCTAAACCTGCAATAAGTTAAATCCTATAAGATCTCTAAAAATCTTTAGAAATCTACACAAATCTTACCAAATTTTACAAAAAAATCTCTTCAAGAGATTGTGTTTCAAAAGTTGAGACACACAAATCCCCACAAGAAATCTTATCCCAATAGATATAACATCTGACCTGAAGGTAAATTATATACTTGAAAGACAATAAAATTTCTATCCTCCCCTCACTCTATAAAACACCCTCCTTCCTTTGTTTTGTGCAGACATATCATAAGCAAACACATACACACCCACATGAGCCTTCTATCTCTCTCGGTCATATTATACAAACACAGAGAAACCAAATACCTACACTCTCACATCCACTTCCTCTCCCTCTCGTTCGTGGTCTGAAGACGGAGCCGGACTCCGGCGTCGGTTCACTCCCACACACAACCGACAACACCCCCCCCTTTGGCAGATTAAGCGAAGACACCACCACCGTGCGGTGGTGGTGAGCAGCGGTGGCAAAGCAGCAGACGGAGAGAGAGACTGAAAGGCAAGAGAGAGAGAGAAAACCGGCGGTCGAAGACTCGGACCGCCGGCCGGTTCAATGGTCCGGTGGTCAGCGTGATTATCCGACAGGTATCACCATTTTTTCCGGTGGGCCTTGTCTTTATCCGGCGGGTATCTCGGTAAATCCCCTCTCCTCATTTCTCTTTTTCTTCTATTTACTGATAATCGGGGATGTTGATGATGTCGGGTTGTTTTCCGAGGAGGAGGATGGTTGATGGTGACGGCGATGGGGGCGGTGGCCGACACCACTGCCGGCGACGACGAGAACGAGATCAGGCGGTTGAGGGTCTTGTTTGGTGTTCGACTTCGGTTCAAGAAACAGACTCGGTTAACTCGATGGTGGCTCGGTTCAGTGGCGCACAAGGTTCAGCAGGTTCAAGTTTAGGTTTCGCGGGTTGGCTGGTCAACAGTTCAGGTCAACGGGTCAGCCGGTTATCTCGGGTCAACTCAGCTCGGGCCCGGGACAACTCAGTCATCAGTTTCGTGACGGTTCGGGTATCGACTCAGTCCAACTCGGTTCGACTCAGTGAAGTTCGGCTCGACTCGGTCCGACTCGGTCAACCGAGTCAACTCGGTCAGCTCAGCTGTTCAACACGAGAAGATGGTAAAAATTAACGGCGCATTTATCTCCTTATATTATCCTTATAATTTTAATTATTTCGTGAACGAGCTCGACCCGAATAGATTTGATAAAAGTTTACTTTTGATACATTTGGCAAAATCACATATATGGTGCTTATATCGTTAAAGTTCTGTTGAATTTTGATATAATAACGACACCTGGTGTTGTCGGGGGCGTCCAAAAACAGAGGAAACTCTGCCCGTTTTTCAAGAAAATCCGTAAAACAACACGCGTCTTATTATATAACGAAAACAAATCGGATTCAAACGACTTTTTTTTACTAATGCATGTTATTTCGACGACACTTACAACTTACGAGAACAACGATACGGAAATTATTTTGACAACAAAAATAAATATAGTTATTATTATATTTATTTCAAACAAACTCGAATCCTTTATAAATAAATATAGTATATATATTTATTTCAAATATCACGCGACACGATTTCGCCTTATAAAATAAATATAGTTTTTATATTTATTTCAGATATCGTACGACACGAGTTCTTTTATGAAAAATAAATATAGTTATATATTTATTTTCAAATACAACTCGACGATTCCTTTGTAGAATAAATATAACTCTTTTATATTTATTTCAAACGCCTAAACGGCATATACACCTATTTTGATAAATTTTCATACAAGACGCGATATATAATACAAGTTTATTATATATTACTTTCATACGAATATTCCTATATATCAACATACGACTTCTCAAAACGAAGCTAAACGAAACTTAGCAAGCATAACTTCTTCGTTTCTTATAAGTTAACAACAAACCGTCGAATCGTTCGGTCCACGATTTGGTAGAGCTCGGTAACACGTAGTTTTGTTACCACATTAATTAGGGACTTATTAGATATTCCGTGTTAGGAATGTTGTAGAACGCACAAGTCTTGGAAACGACATCACGAAGTCGTAAATTAGCTAGCTTTGCACAGGAATATTCAGGCGAGTTCATAACCCCCACTCTTTACTATTTTACATTTTTATAAATGTTTTCGGGGTGGAAAGACATGCACATTTTGCAAAAACATACAAAGTTTTGAACTAACGCAAAACTCGTATTTCTAAATCATATTACGAAGGGATTTCGGGGAGCACAAAAGAATTAAGAAAGGTTTATACTAAATATACCGGTTTTTACAAAAAAATGCTTATTTTCGAAATGTGAATGATATTCGGCCAGGGGTGACCAGGGATCTGGTCAGGGTGACCAGGGATCTGGTCAGGGTGACCAGGGATCTGGTCAGGGTGACCAGGGATTTATTTTATACATGGTATGATTAGCGTAAGGAGGATTTACTACTTAGATCATGTGAGTGGGTAGGCGGGAACTGGAGGCCATTAATCCTCATTGTAGGACCGAGGGACGTAAGCGGTAGATCTATCTGGGTGTAGCGAGCCCAACCCCAGGCCCAACAGTACGGACCTTGGGGTGACTTTGTGCCCAACGCGAAATCTGCTAGGTTTGAGTCTTCCTACTTGCACTTCACACATATCAATGGCCTTGCAAACCATTGGTGATCTCTTTTTCCTTATCTGCTACATACCAGGGATTTTATACTTACGGAAACTTCTTGTTCATACAAATTAACTACCATGTTTTATACAAATTCAAAGCATTATGCGGGTAAGGAGTCAAAGTCAGGGTGGGCACTGACGGTTATGCGAACATTACAAATACATGGTTTTATGAACATAACGTGTTACAAACACAACGTTTCCATATAACTTGGCAAGAAAATGATTTTTAAATTCATTTTCTCAATACTATTTCAAAAACCGGTTATTCCAAAGATTTATTTCAAATCTTTCACAATACCAAAGATTTATTTCAAACCTTTCACAACTCAAAAGATTTATCTCAAATCTTTTACGAACAAACTATGAACTCGCTCAACTTTATGTTGACTTTTTCGCATGTTTCTTTCTCAGGTTACTTTTCAAACAATGGAACAGTTGGAATAGGAGAACCATGAAGAGTCGAGTACTTAATGGGCGTTCACATTCTAAAAGACTTAGCTTATTTTGCTTCCGCTGTGCAATGAAGATACCAGTCCAGTCAGGCCAGCTCTGATAATTTCGGGGTGTGACAGATTGGTATCAGAGCTATAGGTTACAGCGAATTAGGTTTCTGTTGTGATACCTAGGCTCTAACCTCACTTTTCTCTGGGACTTAGACTATTAAGACGTTGAATACATACAGAACGCCTAGTACTCGAATATGGTCTCCAACCGTTGCCGAAAAGCAAACAGTCAAATTTTTTTTTCAAACATATGCTATTGTGATGTTTTATACACGGTACACAAAACAATTACATACAGTACACAACACTCTGAGAGTTTAGGAAACATGCATTTAAGACCTTCGGAAAAAGGAATTCAGTCTGGGAGGCTGGGAGGCTAGTGGCACTAGGAGATTCAGTCTGAGAGGCTGGGAGGATAGTCTAGTGGGACTAGGAGATTCAGTCTGGGAGGCTGGGAGGCTAGTGGGACTAGGAGATTCAGTCTGAGAGGCTGGGAGGATAGTCTAGTGGGACTAGGAGATTCAGTCTGGGAGGCTGGGAGGCTAGTGGGACTAGGAGATTCAGTCTGAGAGGCTGGGAGGATAGCCTAGTGGGACTAGGAGATTCAGTCTGGGAGGCTGGGAGGCTAGTGGGACTAGGAGATTCAGTCTGAGAGGCTGGGAGGATAGTCTAGTGGGACTAGGAGATTCAGTCTGGGAGGCTAGTGGGACTAGGAGATTCAGTCTGAGAGGCTGGGAGGATAGTCTAGTGGGACTAGGAGATTCAGTCTGAGAGGCTGGGAGGATAGTCTAGTGGGACTAGGAGATTCAGTCTGAGAGGCTGGGAGGACTAGGAGATTTCATCAATTTTTATTTTTTGTAATAGTACTTTTTTTTAAAAGAAAACTTCATTAGAAACCACGGCCAACCCGAAAACCGGGCAAGCACAAAACAAGAACAAACTATATAAATACAAATTTACACCAATCCGACCAAAAAATATGATTCAACTTCGATCGACTTTTGAACCAAAGGAAACCCAAGGATCTCACTTCGCTAAAAACATCTTCTACCTTGACTTGAGAACCTGAAAACACCACTTGATTCCTAGCTTTCCATAGACTCCAACATGAAATGATGACGATACCTTTCAATGCATTTTTCTCAGTCGACCCCATCGAAACGTAATTGTGGAACTCCAAAAGATCTTTGAAAGAGAAAGCAAAAATATTTTGTAACCGACACCATCTGCTGATCTTTTGCCAAAGAATTGTCGCAAACAAACATGATGTGAAAATGTGCTCCACCGACTCATCTTCACTCCTGTTCGAACCTAAGATTAAAACTACTTTCGTTTCGACTTAGTTATTCTTTTCCACGATAATGTTAACATTTCTGGTTGATTCAGCCTTTAGATGTCTATCTTTGATTTGGTTGACGGTTCCGTCGCAAAGCACGGGTTCCTAAAAACTCGTTTATTTTAAGTTTTAACATATTTTTTCCTTTTTTCAAATCATATTTTCCTTTATCATTTGTTTTCTGTTTTAATAATTCCTTTTTTGTTTTTTTTAATTGTATTTCCTTTATCTTTGATATCTCTTTAATAACTTCTGTTCGTTAACTTTTTTCCCTCAATATTATGGTATAAGTTTTGTTAAAAACGAAGTTGTATTCAATATTGAGTATTTGTTTGGTATTGCAAAATGGTACGATAATAAATTGAACAGATTCTAATGGTTTGACTTTCTAAACAACATAACTCATTTTCAAATAACGTTTGTTTTACATTATCGCTAGTTCCGTTTCGCTGTAACGCTCGACGTAACAAGTATGATTGAAAGTGATCATGAATAGAAATTTCATTTTTATAATAATATATATAGTTTTTTTTCCATACTTTCATCATTTCAATATTATAATAGATTACTATTATAGTGGACAGTTCAAATGAGAAGAAATTCTTTGTAAGAAGAAAAAAGAAGAAATTTCAACCAATAAGAATGTTTCATTTTACTTCATTTAATGTTTGTATTTAATTTTATTTTACGGGTATATTGGTAAACTTACATAGATCATTAATTTGTATTTTTCCTCTTTAATAACTAAGTATATTAAACTTGTAACTCCTTTTAAAAATATATATACTTTTTTTTCAAATTAAAAACAACCTAATTTAAAGTGTAGCATAAATTACAATGTGTGTAAGATATATTTTAAGGTATGTAGGATAAATTTCGATGTATGTAGGATAAAATTTTATAGTGTGTAGGGTATATGTAGGAAAATTTTGATACGTATAAGTTTTGTAGATTATATGTTGGATAATTAATGATTAGTTGACTAATTAATTAAAGAGAAAAATATTAATGAGATGAGTTATAAATGAATTACCATTTTACCATTATGTCTTTTCTTGTTTTTATTTTTTTCAATTATTTTCTTCTCATTTGATCCTCTCCCTACTATTATATTTACTTTAACCTTAAACATATTTCGTTAGTTTTAACTTTTAATGATTTTCTTTTTTAATATTACTAATACTGTCTGAACAACATCAGTACTGTACCGTATAACATCAGTATAGTTTTTTTTATTATTAGCATCATCATGTGCTTATAATTATGTACAATTCGATAAGAGTTCTATTCGAAAGAGCCATATATAGTTTTTTTATCATCACAAACCGAACATATACTGACCAAACAGCATTGTTAACGGTACCGTATTTATTTTTATAGTTTTCTCGACATGGCGGTATAAAATTCATTGAACACAAAATTTGTCACACCCCTTTAAGAGGCGGACGCACGAGGTGTGATCATGAAATGTTCTTATTGCATACGATAAGTATACATACTACATGATGTAAAACAAACTCCAACTTGCCATTCAAAGTTTGATCATCTAAAATACAAATTTAGTTTAAAGTTTACATCACAATAAAATATAATTGTTTGAAAGTTTACAACATCATTTCAAATCAAAGGTCAAGGTTTTGCTTTCTATATCACCGCAAGGAGGCGGGATATAACAAACAAATCTGTCAAAAGGTGGCAATGGAGTATGGACACTAAACATCTTGAAACATGAAACTACATCTTGAACTAAAGAGACCACGAGCATTTCCACTAATTTCCTGAAATACATGTAAGTTTAAAAATCGTCAACAAAAGTTTGTGTGAATTCATGCAGATTGTATAAAATGTAAGAGTTGTAATTGTATAAAACATTGTATATAATTGTAAAAAAATGTATTTGTAATAAGTATTCTGTAAATGAAATGAAATCGAGATCGCTAATGTTTTTCAAGGACATTAACATGTGTGACGACATAGGAGGCATCCAAACCTAGGCGACTTTTAACATCGCCATTCGACTGTGACCCAAAGCACTCCATGACTATGTGTTGCCAAGAGAGTGAGGCTGCACGGACCTGCTTGATCTAACCCTTTTTCTTTCGGTCTAAACTAGATTAATGGTGCTTATGTGTACCATATTCGTGACATGATCTATGTACGATTCCTTTGTTTTAAACATACCATTGTACATGTATTTTCCCCAAAGTTTAGAAAACAATAAAAATGTTTAAAAGTGCGGACATGAACTCACTGATTTTCGTCTTGTGCGTCAAAATTCACCGGCGTCCGTTACGTAGGTGTCGTAACCTATTAACGTTCTACGTATGTTAATCACCTAAACTTGTAAACCTCTAAGTACAAGTTACCATTTTGTTTAGTGTGTCTTATTGTGTCTTACATGTATATCTTCTTGTATTATTAATGTATATATTCCACAATGTATTTAGTGTTGTATTTGTTATATATATATATATATCCCCAAAAATATATATATTTGTATATGTAGAATTTGAGATTGATATATGTTAAAAATAATATATTTTTAACTTTTCCAAATATATGGTTCTTATATTATTTTTCAAAATAGATATAAGTAATTTTGACAAATAATATTTCTAATATTATTTTTGGTATAAGTATACTTAGGAAAGTATACTTATATTTAGGTGTAAATATTTGTGTATTTTGTATTAATTTCCAAAAATCAATTCTTTGATTTTTAATACTTTTCGGAATTATATTTCTTAAAAATAATATATTTTTAAGGTTTACTTGTTATTTATATATATATATTTTGGTCCTACTTTGTTATATATATATGTCCATAAATATGTAAAATTGTCCAATAAGTCCAAATATTTGTCCAAGTCCATAATTTGTAGGATATATATTTATATTTATATATATTTTTGTATTTTTCCATATACCCTTTTATGGGTAATTTTGTATACTTATATACTTGAGTATTTCTTATGTATTTGTATGTGTATTTTGGTAGTTATACTCCTTTGGAGTATTTAGTGTATTTTCAAGTTCCTAATATACACTAATGCATATAATACACATAATATACACCTAGCACATAATTTTTGTGACCACTAAATATATATATTTTTCCTAAAAATATAAAAACTTAATATTGATTTTTATTCTTGAAGAAAACCTTATTTATTGACTTGTAATTTCATATAAAAATTAGGAAACCTAAGTAAATATTTTTGGGTGAATTTTTGGGGAAAAAGTTTCACCAAAACTTGTATTTTTCTAAGTGTCAAAATTTTATAAAAATTTTGACATAGTTTCCCCTAAAAATGAAGGATTCGCATGTTTTCAAACCATGTGTTTATTTTTTTTTCATCACCAAAAATTCAAGTTTCAACAATTTCACAAGTAACATACACTAAAATCATCATGTTCAACCTTATGATGAACTTGAATATTGTTCAAAACATGTAGTCTTTTAGATCTTTACTT
>JARYGA010035434.1:0-37408 GCA_030545235.1 Helianthus tuberosus | reverse complement strand
GAGAACCTCGATCAGAGAGTAAAAAGGCGTAAGGTCCACAATGGTTTAAAATTAAAATGGGATATACCGGGCTAGGATTCGAGTTACAGGAACAATGGCCAAACCAACCACCCAAGAATGGAGTTGTTGTGTGAAAACACTTGACAACCTCCTAGAAGCAACTTTTCTTGCCACCAGACCTTTGTCCATCAATTTGGAATCTGATGCCGTCACTAAACACATTCCTTAAATTGTAGCCATTTGTTGAGTGTATTTTTTTGGTGTCTAATCCGCATATTTATCACCATTGCCCTTGATTTTCTTGACTGTATATCTCTTAAATGTCAACATATACACGTGTGATTTAGTTTACGAAGATTTTTCAATGCCGAACACCTCGATCAGAGAGTAAAACAGGCGTAAGGTTCACAATGGTGTAAAATTAAAATGTGATATACTGGGCTAGGATTCGAGTTACAAGAACCAGGGCCAAACCAATCCCCCAAGAATGGAATCAACGAGTGAAAACACATGACATCCTCCTAGAAGCAGCTTTTCTTGCCACCATACCTTTCTCCATCAATTAGGAATCTGATGCCGTCACTAAACACATTCCTTAAATTGTAGCCATTTGTTGAGTGTATTCTTTTTTGTGTCTAATCCGCATATATATCACCATTGCCCTTGATTTTCTTGACTGTATATCTCTTAAATGTCAAGATACACACGTGTGATTTAGTTTACGAAGATTTTTCAATGCCGAGAACCTCGATCAGAGAGTAAAAAAGGCGTAAGTTTCACAATAATGTAAAATTAGAATGGGATATACCGGACTTGGATTCGAGTTACAGGAACAAGGGCCAAACCAACCACCCAAGAATTGAATCATCGAGCGAAAACACTTGACAACCTCCCAGAAGCAGCTTTTTTTGCCACCAGACCTTTCTCCATCAATTAGGAGTCTGATGCCGTCACTAAACATATTCCTTAAATTCTAGCCATTTGTTGA
Source organism: Helianthus tuberosus (assembly GCA_030545235.1). Classification (NCBI taxonomy): domain Eukaryota; kingdom Viridiplantae; phylum Streptophyta; class Magnoliopsida; order Asterales; family Asteraceae; genus Helianthus; species Helianthus tuberosus. Next base: position 36,420 of record JARYGA010035434.1, on the reverse strand, counting down.
GTGGTTTTTTTTTGTGTCTAATCCGCATATATATCATCATTGCCCTTGATTTTCTTAACTGTATATCTCTTAAATGTCAACATATACACGTGTGATTTAGTTTACGAAGATTTTTCAATGCCGAGAACCTCGATCAGAGAGTAAAAAGGCGTAAGGTCCACAATGGTTTAAAATTAAAATGGGATATACCGGGCTAGGATTCGAGTTACAGGAACAATGGCCAAACCAACCACCCAAGAATGGAGTTGTTGTGTGAAAACACTTGACAACCTTCTAGAAGCAACTTTTCTTGCCACCAGACCTTTGTCCATCAATTTGGAATCTGATGCCGTCACTAAACACATTCCTTAAATTGTAGCCATTTGTTGAGTGTATTTTTTTGGTGTCTAATCCGCATATTTATCACCATTGCCCTTGATTTTCTTGACTGTATATCTCTTAAATGTCAACATATACACGTGTGATTTAGTTTACGAAGATTTTTCAATGCCGAACACCTCGATCAGAGAGTAAAATAGGCGTAAGGTTCACAATGGTGTAAAATTAAAATGTGATATACTGGGCTAGGATTCGAGTTACAAGAACCAGGGCCAAACCAATCCCCCAAGAATGGAATCAACGAGTGAAAACACATGACATCCTCCTAGAAGCAGCTTTTCTTGCCACCAGACCTTTCTCCATCAATTAGGAATCTGATGCCGTCACTAAACACATTCCTTAAATTGTAGCCATTTGTTGAGTGTATTCTTTTTTGTGTCTAATCCGCATATATATCACCATTGCCCTTGATTTTTTTGACTGTATATCTCTTAAATGTCAAGATACACACGTGTGATTTAGTTTACGAAGATTTTTCAATGCCGAGAACCTCGATCAGAGCGTAAAAAAGGCGTAAGGTTCACAATGGTGTAAAATTAAAATGGGATATACCGGGCTAGGATTCGAGTTACAGGAACAAGGGCCAAACCAAGCACCCATGAATGGAATCGTCGACCGAAAACACTTGACAACCTCCTAGAAGCAGCTTTTTTTGCCACCAGACCTTTCTCCATCAATTAGGAATCTGATGTCGTCTCTAAACGCATTCGTTAAATTGTAGCCATTTGTTGAGTGTTTTTTTGGTGTCTAATCCGCATATCTATCACCATTGCCCTTGATTTTCTTGACTGTATATCTCTTAAATGTCAACATATACACGTGTGATTTAGTTTGCGAAGATTTTTCAATGCCAGGAACCTCGATCAGTGAGTAAAAAAGGCGTAAGGTTCACAATGGTGTAAAATTAAAATGGGATATACCGGGCTAGGATTCGAGTTACAGGAACAAAGGCCAAACCAACCACCCAAGAATGGAATCGTCGAGCGAAAACACTTGATAACCTCCTAGAAGCAGCTTTTCTTGCTACCAGACCTTTCTCCATCAATTAGGAATCTGATGCCGTCACTAAACACATTCCTTAAATTGTAGCCATTTGTTAAGTGTTTTTTTTTTTGTCTAATCCACATATATATCACCATTTCCCTTGATTTTCTTGACGGTTTATCTCTTAGATGTCAACATATACACGTGTGATTTAGTTTACGAAGATTTTTCAATGCCGAGCACCTCGATCAGAGAGTAAAACAGGCGTAAGGTTCACAATGGTGTAAAATTAAAATGTGATATACCGGGCTAGGATTCGAGTTACAGGAACCAGGGACAAACCAATCCCCCAAGAATGGAATCATCGAGCGAAAACACATGACATCCTCCTAGAAGCAGCTTTTCTTGCCACCAGACCTTTCTCCATCAATTAGGAATCTGAGGCCGTCACTAAACACATTCCTTTAAATGGTAGCCATTTATTGAGTGTTTTTTTTTGGTGTCTAATCCGCATATATATCACCATTGCCCTTGATTTTCTTGACGGTATACCTCTTAAATGTCAACATATACACGTGTGATTTAGTTTACGAAGATTTTTCAATGCCGAGAATCTCGATCAGAGAGTAAAAAAGGCATAAGATTCATAGTGGTGTAAAATTAAAATGGGATATACCGGGCTAGGATTCGAGTTACACGAACAAGGGCCAAACCAACCACCCAAGAATTGAATCATCGAGCGAAAACACTTGACAACCTCCCAGAAGCAGCTTTTTTTGCCACCAGACCTTTCTCCATCAATTAGGAGTCTGATGCCGTCACTAAACATATTCCTTAAATTGTAGCCATTTGTTGAGTGGTTTTTTTTTGGTGTCTAATCCGCATATATATCATCATTGCCCTTGATTTTCTTAACTGTATATCTCTTAAATGTCAACATATACACGTGTGATTTAGTTTACGAAGATTTTTCAATGCCGAGAACCTCGATCAGAGAGTAAAAAGGCGTAAGGTCCACAATGGTGTAAAATTAAAATGGGATATACCGGGCTAGGATTCGAGTTACAGGAACAATGGCCAAACCAACCACCCAAGAATGGAGTTGTTGTGTGAAAACACTTGACAACCTCCTAGAAGCAACTTTTCTTGCCACCAGACCTTTGTCCATCAATTAGGAATTTGATACCGTCAATAAACATATTCCTTAAATTGTAGCCATTTGTTGAGCGGTTTTTTTTTGGTGTCTAATCCGCATATATATCATCATTGCCCTTGAGTTTCTTAACTGTGTCCTCTTAAATGTCAACATATACACGTGTGATTTAGTTTACGAAGATTTTTCAATGCCGAGAAACTCGATTAGAGAGAAAAAAAGGGTTAAGGTCCACAATGGTGTAAAATTAAAATGGGATATACCGGGCTAGGATTCGAGTTACAGGAACAAGGGCCAAACCAACCACCCAAGAATGGAGTCGTTGAGCGAAAACACTTGACAACCTCCTAGAAGCAGCTTTTCTTGCCACCAGACCTATGTCCATCAATTAGGAATCTGATGCCGTCACTAAACACATTCCTTAAATTGTAGCCATTTGTTGAGTGTTTTTTTTGGTGTCTAATCCGCATATATATCACCATTTCCCTTGATTTTCATGACTGTATATCTCTTAAATGTCAACATATACACGTGTGATTTAGTTTACGAAGATTTTTCAATGCCGAGCTCCTCGATCAGAGACTAAAACAGGCGTAAGGTTCACAATGGTGTAAAATTAAAATGTGATATACCGTGCTAGGATTCGAGTTACAGGAACCAGGGCCAAACCAATCCCCCAAGAATGGAATTATCGAGCGAAAACACATGACATCCTCCTAGAAGCAGCTATTCTTGCCACCAGACCTTTCTCCTTCAATTAGGAATCTGATGCCGTCACTAAACACATTCCTTAAATTGTAGCCATTTGTTGAGTTTATTCTTTTTTGTGTCTAATCCGCATATATATCACCATTGCCCTTGATTTTCTTGACTGTATATCTCTTAAATGTCAACATACACACGTGTGATTTAGTTTACGAAGATTTTTCAATGCCGAGAATCTCGATCAGAGAGTAAAAAAGGCATAAGGTTCATAGTGGTGTAAAATTAAAATGGGATATACCGGGCTAGGATTCGAGTTACAGGAACAAGGGCCAAACTAACCACCCAAGAATGGAATTATCGAGCGAAAACACATGACATCCTCCTAGAAGCAGCTATTCTTGCCACCAGACCTTTCACCATCAATTAGGAATCTGATGCCGTCACTAAACACATTCCTTAAATTGTAGCCATTTGTTGAGTGTTTTTTTGGTGTCTAATCCGCATATATATCACCATTGCCCATGATTTTCTTGACGGTATACCTCTTAAATGTCAACATATACACGTGTGTTTTAGTTTACGGAGATTTTTCAATGCCGAGAACCTCGATCAGAGACTAAAAAAGGCGTAAGGTTCACAATGGTGTAAAATTAAAATGGGATATACCGGGCTAGGATTCGAGTTACAGGAACTAGGGCCAAACCAAGCACCCAAGAATTGAATCGTCGAGCAAAAACACTTGACAACCTCCTAGAAGCAGCTTTTTTTGCCACCAGACCTTTCTCCATCAATTAGGAATCTGATGTCGTCTCTAAACGCATTCGTTAAATTGTAGCCATTTGTTGAGTGTTTTTTTTGTGTCTAATCCGCATATATATCACCATTGCCCTTGATTTTCTTGACTGTATATCTCTTAGATGTCAATATATACACGTGTGATTTAGTTTTCGAAGATTTTTCAATTCCAGGAACCTCGATCAGTGAGTAAAAAAGGCGTATGGTTCACAATGGTGTAAAATTAAAATGGGATATACCGGGCTAGGATTCGAGTTACATGAACAAAGGACAAACCAACCACCCCAGAATGGAATCGTCGAGCGAAAACACTTGATAACCTCCTAGTTGCAGCTTTTCTTGCCACCAGACCTTTCTCCATCAATTAGGAATCTGATGCCGTCACTAAACACATTCCTTAAATTGTAGCCATTTGTTAAGTGTTTTTTTTTGTGTCTAATCCACGTATATATCACGATTTCCCTTGATTTTCTTGACGGTTTATCTCTTAAATGTCAACATATACACGTGTGATTTAGTTTACGAAGATTTTTCAATGCTGAGAACCTCGATCAGAGAGTAAAAAAGGCGTAAGGTTCACAAAGGTGTAAAATTAAAATGGGATATCCCGAGCTAGGATTTGAGTTACAGGAACAAGGGCCAAACCAAACACCCAAGAATGGAATCGTCGAGCGAAAACACTTGACAACCTCCTAGAAGCAGCTTTTCTTGCCACCAGACCTTTCTCCATCAATTAGGAATTTGATACCGTCAATAAACACTTTCCTTAAATTGTAGCCATTTGTTGTGTGTTTTTTTTTTGTGTCTAATCCGCATATATATCACCATTACCCTTGATTTTCTTGACGGTATATCTCTTAAATGTCAACATATACACGTGTGATTTAGTTTACAAAGATTTTTCAATGCCGAGAACCTCGATCAGAGAGTAAAAAAGGCGTAACTTTCGCAATAGTGTAAAATTAAAATGGGATATACCGGACTTGGATTCGAGTTAAAGGAACAAGGGCCAAACCAATGACCCAAGAATGGAATCGTCGCGCGAAAACACTTGACAACCTCCTAGAAGCAGCTTTTTTTGCCACCAGACCTTTCTCCATCATTTAGGAATCTGATGCCGTCACTAAACATATTCCTTCAATTGTAGCCATTTGTTGAGTGGTTTTTTTTGGTGTTTAATCCGCATATATATCGTCATTGCCCTTGATTTTCTTGACTGTATATCTCTTAAATGTCAACATATACACGTGTGATTTAGTTAACAAGATTTTTCAATGCCGAGAACCTCGATCAGAGAGTAAAAAAGGGGTAAGGTCCACAATGGTGTAAAATTAAAATGGGATATACCGGGCTAGGATTCGAGTTACAGGAACAAGGGCCAAACCAACCACCCAAGAATGCAGTCGTTGAGCGAAAACACTTGAGAACCTCCTAGAAGCAGCTTTTCTTGCCACCAGACCTTTGTCCATCAATTAGGAATCAGATGCCGTCACTAAACACATTCCTTAAATTGTAGCCATTTGTTGATTGTTTTTTTGGTGTCTAATCCGCATATATATCACCAATGCCCTTGATTTTCATGACTGTATAACTCTTAAATGTCAACATATACACGTGTGATTTAGTTTACGAAGATTTTTCAATGCCGAGCACCTCGATCAGAGAGTAAAACAGGCGTAAGTTTCACAATGGTGTAAAATTAAAATGTGATATACCGTGCTAGGATTCGAGTTACAGGAACCAGGGCCAAACCAATCCCCCAAGAATGGAATCATCGAGCGAAAACACATGACATCCTCCTAGAAGCAGCTTTTCTTGCCACCAGACCTTTCTCCATCAATTAGGAATCTGAGGCCGTCACTAAACACATTCCTTAAATTGTAGCCATTTATTGAGTGTTTTTTTTTTGGTGTCTAATCCGCATATATATCACCATTGCCCTTGATTTTCTTGACGGTATACCTCTTAAATGTCAACATATACACGTGTGATTTAGTTTACGAAGATTTTTCAATGCCGAGAATCTCGATCAGAGAGTAAAAAAGGCATAAGACTCATAGTGGTGTAAAATTAAAATGGGATATACCGGGCTAGGATTCGAGTTACAAGAACAAGGGCCAAACCAACCCCCCAAGAATTGAATCATCGAGCGAAAACACTTGACAACCTCCCAGAAGCAGCTTTTTTTGCCACCAGACCTTTCTCCATCAATTAGGAGTCTGATGCCGTCACTAAACATATTCCTTAAATTGTAGCCATTTGTTGAGTGGTTTTTTTTTGGTGTCTAATCCGCATATATATCATCATTGCCCTTGATTTTCTTAACTGTATATCTCTTAAATGTCAACATATACACGTGTGATTTAGTTTACGAAGATTTTTCAATGCCGAGAACCTCGATCAGAGAGTAAAAAGGCGTAAGGTCCACAATGGTGTAAAATTAAAATGGGATATACCGGGCTAGGATTCGAGTTACAGGAACAATGGCCAAACCAACCACCCAAGAATGGAGTTGTTGTGTGAAAACACTTGACAACCTCCTAGAAGCAGCTTTTCTTGCCACCAGACCTTTGTCCATCAATTAGGAATTTGATACCGTCAATAAACATATTCCTTAAATTGTAGCCATTTGTTGAGTGGTTTCTTTTTGGTGTCTAATCCGCATATATATCATCATTGCCCTTGAGTTTCTTAACTGTATATCTCTTAAATGTCAACATATACACGTGTGATTTAGGTTACGAAGATTTTTCAATGCCGAGAAACTCGATCAGAGAGAAAAAAAGGGGTAAGGTCCACAATGGTGTAAAATTAAAATGGGATATACCGGGCTAGGATTCGAGTTAAAGGAACAAGGGCCAAACCAACCACCCAAGAATGGAGTCGTTGAGCGAAAACACTTGACAACCTCCTAGAAGCAGCTTTTCTTGCCACCAGACCTATGTCCATCAATTAGGAATCTGATGCCGTCACTAAACACATTCCTTAAATTGTAGCCATTTGTTGAGTGTTTTTTTTGGTGTCTAATCCGCATATATATCACCATTGCCCTTGATTTTCATGACTGTATATCTCTTAAATGTCATCATATACACGTGTGATTTAGTTTACGAAGATTTTTCAATGCCGCGCTCCTCGATCAGAGACTAAAACAGGCGTAAGGTTCACAATGGTGTAAAATTAAAATGTGATATACCGTGCTAGGATTCGAGTTACAGGAACTAGGGCCAAACCAATCCCCCCAAGAATGGAATCATCGAGCGAAAACACATGACATCCTCCTAGAAGCAGCTATTCTTGCCACCAGACCTTTCTCCTTCAATTAGGAATCTGATGCCGTCACTAAACACATTCCTTAAATTGTAGCCATTTGTTTAGTTTATTCTTTTTTGTGTCTAATCCGCATATATATCCCCATTGCCCTTGATTTTCTTGACTGTATATCTCTTAAATGTCAACATACACACGTGTGATTTAGTTTACGAAGATTTTTCAATGCCGAGAATCTCGATCAGAGAGTAAAAACGGCATAAGGTTCATAGTGGTGTAAAATTAAAATGGGATATACCGGGCTAGGATTCGAGTTACAGGAACAAGGGCCAAACTAACCACCCAAGAATGGAATCGTCGAGCGAAAACACTTGACAACCTCCTAGAAGCAGTTTTTTTTGCCACCAGACCTTTCTCCATCAATTAGGAATCTGATGTCGTCTCTAAACGCATTCGTTAAATTGTAGCCATTTGTTGAGTGTTTTTTTGGTGTCTAATCCGCATATATATCACCATTGCCCTTGATTTTCTTGACTGTATATCTCTTAAATGTCAATATATACACGTGTGATTTAGTTTTCGAAGATTTTTCAATTCCAGGAACCTCAATCAGTGAGTAAAAAAGGCGTATGGTTCACAATGGTGTAAAATTAAAATGGGATATACCGGGCAAGGATTCGAGTTACATGAACAAAGGCCAAACCAACCACCCAAGAATGGAATCGTCGAGCGAAAACACTTGATAACCTCCTAGATGCAGCTTTTCTTGCCACCAGACCTTTCTCCATCAATTAGGAATCTGATGCCGTCACTAAACACATTCCTTAAATTGTAGCCATTTGTTAAGTGTTTTTTTTGTGTCTAATCCACGTATATATCACGATTTCCCTTGATTTTCTTGACGGTTTATCTCTTAAATGTCAACATATACACGTGTGATTTAGTTTACGAAGATTTTTCAATGCTGAGAACCTCGATCAGAGAGTAAAAAAGGCGTAAGGTTCACAAAGGTGTAAAATTAAAATGGGATATCCCAAGCTAGGATTTGAGTTACAGGAACAAGGGCCAAACCAAACACCCAAGAATGGAATCGTCGAGCGAAAACACTTGACAACCTCCTAGAAGCAGCTTTTCTTGCCACCAGACCTTGCTCCATCAATTAGGAATTTGATACCGTCAATAAACACTTTCCTTAAATTGTAGCCATTTGTTGAGTGTTTTTTTTTTGTGTCTAATCCGCATATATATCACCATTACCCTTGATTTTCTTGACGGTATATCTCTTAAATGTCAACATATACACGTGTGATTTAGTTTACAAAGATTTTTCAATGCCGAGAACCTCGATCAGAGAGTAAAAAAGGCGTAAGTTTCGCAATAGTGTAAAATTAAAATGGGATATACCGGACTTGGATTCGAGTTAAAGGAACAAGGGCCAAACCCATGACCCAAGAATGGAATCGTCGCGCGAAAACACTTGACAACCTCCTAGAAGCAGCTTTTTTTGCCACCAGACCTTTCTCCATCATTTAGGAATCTGATGCCGTCACTAAACATATTCCTTCAATTGTAGCCATTTGTTGAGTGGTTTTTTTTGGTGTTTAATCCGCATATATATCGTCATTGCCCTTGATTTTCTTGACTGTATATCTCTTAAATGTCAACATATACACGTGTGATTTAGTTTACGAAGATTTTTCAATGCCGAGAACCTCGATCAGAGAGTAAAAAAGGGGTAAGGTCCACAATGGTGTAAAATTAAAATGGGATATACCGGGCTAGGATTCGAGTTACAGGAACAAGGGCAAAACCAACCACCCAAGAATGCAGTCGTTGAGCGAAAACACTTGAGAACCTCCTAGAAGCAGCTTTTCTTGCCACCAGACCTTTGTCCATCAATAAGGAATCAGATGCCGTCACTAAACACATTCCTTAAATTGTAGCCATTTGTTGAGTGTTTTTTTGGTGTGTAATCCGCATATATATCACCATTGCCCTTGATTTTCATGACTGTATAACTCTTAAATGTCAACATATACATGTGTGATTTAGTTTACGAAGATTTTTCAATGCCGAGCACCTCGATCAGAGAGTAAAACAGGCGTAAGGTTCACAATGGTGTAAAATTAAAATGTGATATACCGGGCTAGGATTCGAGTTACAGGAACCAGGGTCAAACCAATCCCCCAAGAATGGAATCATCGAGCGAAAACACATGACATCCTCCTAGAAGCAGCTTTTCTTGCCACCAGACCTTTCTCCATCAATTAGGAATCTGAGGCCGTCACTAAACACATTCCTTAAATTGTAGCCATTTATTGAGTGTTTTTTTTTTGGTGTCTAATCCGCATATATATCACCATTGCCCTTGATTTTCTTGACGGTATACCTCTTAAATGTCAACATATACACGTGTGATTTAGTTTACGAAGATTTTTCAATGCCGAGAATCTCGATCAGAGAGTTAAAAAGGCATAAGATTCGTAGTGGTGTAAAATTAAAATGGGATATACTGGGCTAGGATTCGAGTTACAAGAACAAGGGCCAAACCAACCACCCAAGAATTGAATCATCGAGCGAAAACACTTGACAACCTCCCAGAAGCAGCTTTCTTTGCCACCAGACCTTTCTCCATCAATTAGGAGTCTGATGCCGTCACTAAACATATTCCTTAAATTGTAGCCTTTTGTTGAGTGGTTTTTTTTGGTGTCTAATCCGCATATATATCATCATTGCCCTTGATTTTCTTAACTGTATATCTCTTAAATGTCAACATATACACGTGTGATTTAGTTTACGAAGATTTTTCAATGCCGAGAAACTCGATCGGAGAGTAAAAAGGCGTAAGGTCCACAATGGTGTAAAATTAAAATGGGATATACCGGGCTAGGATTCGAGTTACCGGAACAATGGCCAAACCAACCACCCAAGAATGGAGTTGTTGTGTGAAAACACTTGACAACCTCCTAGAAGCAACTTTTCTTGCCACCAGACCTTTGTCCATCAATTAGGAATTTGATACCGTCAATAAACATATTCCTTAAATTGTAGCCATTTGTTGAGTGGTTTTTTTTGGTGTCTAATCCGCATATATATGATCATTGCCCTTGAGTTTCTTAATTGTATATCTCTTAAATGTCAACATATACACGTGTGATTTAGTTTACGAAGATTTTTCAATGCCGAGAAACTCGATCAGAGAGAAAAAAAGGGGTAAGGTCCACAATGGTGTAAAATTAAAATGGGATATACCGGGCTAGGATTCGAGTTACAGGAACAAGGGCAAAACCAACCACCCAAGAATGGAGTCGTTGAGCGAAAACACTTGACAACCTCCTAGAAGCAGCTTTTCTTGCCACCAGACCTATGTCCATCAATTAGGAATCTGATGCCGTCACTAAACACATTCCTTAAATTGTAGCCATTTGTTGAGTGTTTTTTTTGGTGTCTAATCCGCATATATATCACCATTGCCCTTGATTTTCATGACTGTATATCTCTTAAATGTCAACATATACACGTGTGATTTAGTTTACGAAGATTTTTCAATGCCGAGCTCCTCGATCAGAGACTAAAACAGGCGTAAGGTTCACAATGGTGTAAAATTAAAATGTGATATACCGTGCTAGGATTCGAGTTACAGGAACCAGGGCCAAACCAATCCCCCAAGAATGGAATCATCGAGCGAAAACACATGACATCCTCCTAGAAGCAGCTATTCTTGCCACCAGACCTTTCTCCTTCAATTAGGAATCTGATGCCGTCACTAAACACATTCCTTAAATTGTAGCCATTTGTTGAGTTTATTCTTTTTTGTGTCTAATCCGCATATATATCACCATTGCCCTTGATTTTCTTGACTGTATATCTCTTAAATGTCAACATACACACGTGTGATTTAGTTTACGAAGATTTTTCAATGCCGAGAATCTCGATCAGAGAGTAAAAAAGGCATAAGGTTCATAGTGGTGTAAAATTAAAATGGGATATACCGGGCTAGGATTCGAGTTACAGGAACAAGGGCCAAACTAACCACCCAAGAATGGAATCGTCGAGCGAAAACACTTGACAACCTCCTAGAAGCAGCTTTTCTGGCCACCAGACCTTTCACCATCAATTAGGAATCTGATGCCGTCACTAAACACATTCCTTAAATTGTAGCCATTTGTTGAGTGTTTTTTTGGTGTCTAATCCGCATATATATCACCATTGCCCATGATTTTCTTGACGGTATACCTCTTAAATGTCAAGATATACACGTGTGATTTAGTTTACGGAGATTTTTCAATGCCGAGAACCTCGATCCGAGAGTAAAAAAGGCGTAAGGTTCACAATGGTGTAAAATTAAAATGGGATATACCGGGCTAGGATTCGAGTTACAGGAACAAGGGCCAAACCAAGCACCCAAGAATGGAATCGTCGAGCGAAAACACTTGACAACCTCCTAGAAGCAGCTTTTTTTGCCACCAGACCTTTCTCCATCAATTAGGAATCTGATGTCGTCTCTAAACGCATTCGTTAAATTGTAACCATTTGTTGAGTGTTTTTTTGGTGTCTAATCCGCATATATATCACCATTGCCCTTGATTTTCTTGACTGTATATCTCTTAAATGTCAATATATACACGTGTGATTTAGTTTTCGAAGATTTTTCAATTCCAGGAACCTCGATCAGTGAGTAAAAAAGGCGTATGGTTCACAATGGTGTAAAATTAAAATGGGATATACCGGGCTAGGATTCGAGTTACATGAACAAAGGCCAAACCAACCACCCAAGAATGGAATCGTCGAGCGAAAACACTTGATAACCTCCTAGATGCAGTTTTTCTTGCCACCAGACCTTTCTCCATCAATTAGGAATCTGATGCCGTCACTAAACACATTCCTTAAATTGTAGCCATTTGTTAAGTGTTTTTTTTTTGTGTCTAATCCACGTATATATCACGATTTCCCTTGATTTTCTTGACGGTTTATCTCTTAAATGTCAACATATACACGCGTGATTTAGTTTACGAAGATTTTTCAATGCTGGGAACCTCGATCAGAGAGTAAAAAAGGCGTAAGGTTCACAAAGGTGTAAAATTAAAATGGGATATCCCGAGCTAGGATTTGAGTTACAGGAACAAGGGCCAAACCAAACACCCAAGAATGGAATCGTCGAGCGAAAACACTTGACAACCTCCTAGAAGCAGCTTTTCTTGCCACCAGACCTTTCTCCATCAAATAGGAATTTGATACCGTCAATAAACATTTTCCTTAAATTGTAGCCATTTGTTGAGTGTTTTTTTTGGTGTCTAATCCGCATATATATCACCATTACCCTTGATTTTCTTGACGGTATATCTCTTAAATGTCAACATATACACGTGTGATTTAGTTTACAAAGATTTTTCAATGCCGAGAACCTCGATCAGAGAGTAAAAAAGGCGTAAGTTTCGCAATAGTGTAAAATTAAATGGGATATACCGGACTTGGATTCGAGTTAAAGGAACAAGGGCCAAACCAATGACCCAAGAATGGAATCGTCGCGCGAAAACACTTGACAACCTCCTAGAAGCAGCTTTTTTTGCCACCAGACCTTTCTCCATCATTTAGGAATCTGATGTCGTCACTAAACATATTCCTTCAATTGTAGCCATTTGTTGAGTGATTTTTTTTGGTGTTTAATCCGCAAATATATCGTCATTGCCCTTGATTTTCTTGACTGTATATCTCTTAAATGTCAACATATACACGTGTGATTTAGTTTACGAAGATTTTTCAATGCCGAGCACCTCGATCAGAGAGTAAAACAGGCGTAAGGTTCACAATGGTGTAAAATTTAAATGTGATATACCGGGCTAGGATTCGAGTTACAGGAACCAGGGCCAAACCAATCCCCCAAGAATGGAATCATCGAGCGAAAACACATGACGTCCTCCTAGAAGCAGCTTTTCTTGCCACCAGACCTTTCTCCATCAATTAGGAATCTGAGGCCGTCACTAAACACATTCCTTAAATTGTAGCCATTTATTGAGTGTTTTTTTTTGGTGTCTAATCCGCATATATATCACCATTGCCCTTGATTTTCTTGACGGTATACCTCTTAAATGTCAATATATACACGTGTGATTTAGTTTACGAAGATTTTTCAATGCCGAGAATCTCGATCAGAGAGTAAAAAAGGCATAAGATTCATAGTGGTGTAAAATTAAAATGGGATATACCGGGCTAGGATTCGAGTTACAGGAACAAGGGCCAAACTAACCACCCAAGAATGGAATCGTCGAGCGAAAACACTTGACAACCTCCTAGAAGCAGCTTTTCTGGCCACCAGACCTTTCACCATCAATTAGGAATCTGATGCCGTCACTAAACACATTCCTTAAATTGTAGCCATTTGTTGAGTGTTTTTTTGGTGTCTAATCCGCGTATATATCACCATTGCCCATGATTTTCTTGACGGTATACCTCTTAAATGTCAAGATATACACGTGTGATTTAGTTTACGGAGATTTTTCAATGCCGAGAACCTCGATCAGAGAGTAAAAAAGGCGTAAGGTTCACAATGGTGTAAAATTAAAATGGGATATACCGGGCTAGGATTCGAGTTACAGGAACAAGGGCCAAACCAAGCACCCAAGAATGGAATCGTCGAGCGAAAACACTTGACAACCTCCTAGAAGCAGCTTTTTTTGCCACCAGACCTTTCTCCATCAATTAGGAATCTGATGTCGTCTCTAAACGCATTCGTTAAATTGTAGCCATTTGTTGAGTGTTTTTTTGGTGTCTAATCCGCATATATATCACCATTGCCCTTGATTTTCTTGACTGTATATCTCTTAAATGTCAATATATACACGTGTGATTTAGTTTTCGAAGATTTTTCAATTCCAGGAACCTCGATCAGTGAGTAAAAAAGGCGTATGGTTCACAATGGTGTAAAATTAAAATGGGATATACCGGGCTAGGATTCGAGTTACATGAACAAAGGCCAAACCAACCACCCAAGAATGGAATCGTCGAGCGAAAACACTTGATAACCTCCTAGATGCAGCTTTTCTTGCCACCAGACCTTTCTCCATCAATTAGGAATCTGATGCCGTCACTAAACACATTCCTTAAATTGTAGCCATTTGTTAAGTGTTTTTTTTTTGTGTCTAATCCACGTATATATCACGATTTCCCTTGATTTTCTTGACGGTTTATCTCTTAAATGTCAAAATATACACGCGTGATTTAGTTTACGAAGATTTTTCAATGCTGGGAACCTCGATCAGAGAGTAAAAAAGGCGTAAGGTTCACAAAGGTGTAAAATTAAAATGGGATATCCCGAGCTAGGATTTGAGTTACAGGAACAAGGGCCAAACCAAACACCCAAGAATGGAATCGTCGAGCGAAAACACTTGACAACCTCCTAGAAGCAGCTTTTCTTGCCACCAGACCTTTCTCCATCAATTAGGAATTTGATACCGTCAATAAACATTTTCCTTAAATTGTAGCCATTTGTTGAGTGTTTTTTTTGGTGTCTAATCCGCATATATATCACCATTACCCTTGATTTTCTTGACGGTATATCTCTTAAATGTCAACATATACACGTGTGATTTAGTTTACAAAGATTTTTCAATGCCGAGAACCTCGATCAGAGAGTAAAAAAGGCGTAAGTTTCGCAATAGTGTAAAATTAAATGGGATATACCGGACTTGGATTCGAGTTAAAGGAACAAGGGCCAAACCAATGACCCAAGAATGGAATCGTCGCGCGAAAACACTTGACAACCTCCTAGAAGCAGCTTTTTTTGCCACCAGACCTTTCTACATCATTTAGGAATCTGATGTCGTCACTAAACATATTCCTTCAATTGTAGCCATTTGTTGAGTGATTTTTTTTGGTGTTTAATCCGCAAATATATCGTCATTGCCCTTGATTTTCTTGACTGTATATCTCTTAAATGTCAACATATACACGTGTGATTTAGTTTACGAAGATTTTTCAATGCCGAGCACCTCGATCAGAGAGTAAAACAGGCGTAAGGTTCACAATGGTGTAAAATTTAAATGTGATATACCGGGCTAGGATTCGAGTTACAGGAACCAGGGCCAAACCAATCCCCCAAGAATGGAATCATCGAGCGAAAACACATGACGTCCTCCTAGAAGCAGCTTTTCTTGCCACCAGACCTTTCTCCATCAATTAGGAATCTGAGGCCGTCACTAAACACATTCCTTAAATTGTAGCCATTTATTGAGTGTTTTTTTTTGGTGTCTAATCCGCATATATATCACCATTGCCCTTGATTTTCTTGACGGTATACCTCTTAAATGTCAACATATACACGTGTGATTTAGTTTACGAAGATTTTTCAATGCCGAGAATCTCGATCAGAGAGTAAAAAAGGCATAAGATTCATAGTGGTGTAAAATTAAAATGGGATATACCGGGCTAGGATTCGAGTTACAAGAACAAGGGCCAAACCAACCACCCAAGAATTAAATCATCGAGCGAAAACACTTGACAACCTCCCAGAAGTAGCTTTTTTTGCCACCAGACCTTTCTCCATCAATTAGGAGTCTGATGCCGTCACTAAACACATTCCTTAAATTGTAGCCATTTGTTGAGTGTTTTTTTGGTGTCTAATCCGCATATATATCACCATTGCCCATGATTTTCTTGACGGTATACCTCTTAAATGTCAAGATATACACGTGTGATTTAGTTTACGGAGATTTTTCAATGCCGAGAACCTCGATCAGAGAGTAAAAAAGGCGTAAGGTTCACAATGGTGTAAAATTAAAATGGGATATACCGGGCTAGGATTCGAGTTACAGGAACAAGGGCCAAACCAAGCACCCAAGAATGGAATCGTCGAGCGAAAACACTTGACAACCTCCTAGAAGCAGCTTTTTTTGCCACCAGACCTTTCTCCATCAATTAGGAATCTGATGTCGTCTCTAAACGCATTCGTTAAATTGTAGCCATTTGTTGAGTGTTTTTTTGGTGTCTAATCCGCATATATATCACCATTGCCCTTGATTTTCTTGACTGTATATCTCTTAAATGTCAATATATACACGTGTGATTTAGTTTTCGAAGATTTTTCAATTCCAGGAACCTCGATCAGTGAGTAAAAAAGGCGTATGGTTCACAATGGTGTAAAATTAAAATGGGATATACCGGGCTAGGATTCGAGTTACATGAACAAAGGCCAAACCAACCACCCAAGAATGGAATCGTCGAGCGAAAACACTTGATAACCTCCTAGATGCAGCTTTTCTTGCCACCAGACCTTTCTCCATCAATTAGGAATCTGATGCCGTCACTAAACACATTCCTTAAATTGTAGCCATTTGTTAAGTGTTTTTTTTTGTGTCTAATCCACGTATATATCACGATTTCCCTTGATTTTCTTGACGGTTTATCTCTTAAATGTCAACATATACACGCGTGATTTAGTTTACGAAGATTTTTCAATGCTGAGAACCTCGATCAGAGAGTAAAAAAGGCGTAAGGTTCACAAAGGTGTAAAATTAAAATGGGATATCCCGAGCTAGGATTTGAGTTACAGGAACAAGGGTCAAACCAAACACCCAAGAATGGAATCGTCGAGCAAAAACACTTGACAACCTCCTAGAAGCAGCTTTTCTTGCCACCAGACCTTTCTCCATCAATTAGGAATTTGATACCGTCAATAAACATTTTCCTTAAATTGTAGCCATTTGTTGAGTGTTTTTTTTTGTGTCTAATCCGCATATATATCACCATTACCCTTGATTTTCTTGACGGTATATCTCTTAAATGTCAACATATACACGTGTGATTTAGTTTACAAAGATTTTTCAATGCCGAGAACCTCGATCAGAGAGTAAAAAAGGCGTAAGTTTCGCAATAGTGTAAAATTAAATGGGATATACCGGACTTCGATTCGAGTTAAAGGAACAAGGGCCAAACCAATGACCCAAGAATGGAATCGTCGTGCGAAAACACTTGACAACCTCCTAGAAGCAGCTTTTTTTGCCACCAGACCTTTCTCCATCATTTAGGAATCTGATGTCGTCACTAAACATATTCCTTCAATTGTAGCCATTTGTTGAGTGATTTTTTTTGGTGTTTAATCCGCAAATATATCGTCATTGCCCTTGCTTTTCTTGACTGTATATCTCTTAAATGTCAACATATACACGTGTGATTTAGTTTACGAAGATTTTTCAATGCCGAGCACCTCGATCAGAGAGTAAAACAGGCGTAAGGTTCACAATGGTGTAAAATTTAAATGTGATATACCGGGCTAGGATTCGAGTTACAGGAACCAGGGCCAAACCAATCCCCCAAGAATGGAATCATCGAGCGAAAACACATGACGTCCTCCTAGAAGCAGCTTTTCTTGCCACCAGACCTTTCTCCATCAATTAGGAATCTGAGGCCGTCACTAAACACATTCCTTAAATTGTAGCCATTTATTGAGTGTTTTTTTTTGGTGTCTAATCCGCATATATATCACCATTGCCCTTGATTTTCTTGACGGTATACCTCTTAAATGTCAACATATACACGTGTGATTTAGTTTACGAAGATTTTTCAATGCCGAGAATCTCGATCAGAGAGTAAAAAAGGCATAAGATTCATAGTGGTGTAAAATTAAAATGGGATATACCGGGCTAGGATTCGAGTTACAAGAACAAGGGCCGAACCAACCACCCAAGAATTAAATCATCGAGCGAAAACACTTGACAACCTCCCAGAAGCAGCTTTTTTTTCCACCAGACCTTTCTCCATCAATTAGGAGTCTGATGCCGTCACTAAACATATTCCCTAAATTGTAGCCATTTGTTGAGTGGTTTTTTTTTGGTGTCGAATTCGCATATATATCATCATTGCCCTTGATTTTCTTAACTGTATATCTCTTAAATGTCAACATATACACGTGTGATTTAGTTTACGAAGATTTTTCAATGCCGAGAACCTCGATCAGAGAGTAAAAAGGCGTAAGGTCCACAATGGTGTAAAATTAAAATGGAATATACCGGGCTAGGATTCGAGTTACAGGAACAATGGCCAAACCAACCACCCAAGAATGGAGTTGTTGTGTGAAAACACTTGACAACCTCCTAGAAGCAATTTTTCTTGCCACCAGACCTTTGTCCATCAATTTAGCATCTGATGCCGTCACTAAACACATTCCTTAAATTGTTGCCATTTGTTGAGTGTATTTTTTTGGTGTCTAATCCGCATATTTATCACCATTGCCCTTGATTTTCTTGACTGTATATCTCTTAAATGTCAACATATACACGTGTGATTTAGTTTACGAAGATTTTTCAATGCCGAACACCTCGATCAAAGAGTAAAACAGGCGTAAGGTTCACAATGGTGTAAAATTAAAATGTGAAATACTGGGCTAGGATTCGAGTTACAGGAACCAGGGCCAAACCAATCCCCCAAGAATGGAATCATCGAGTGAAAACACATGACATCCTCCTAGAAGCAGCTTTTCTTGCCACCAGACCTTTCTCCATCAATTAGGAATCTGATGCCGTCACTAAACACATTCCTTAAATTGTAGCCATTTGTTGAGTGTATTCTTTTTTGTGTCTAATCCGCATATATATCACCATTGCCCTTGATTTTCTTGACTGTATATCTCTTAAATGTCAAGATACACACGTGTGATTTAGTTTACGAAGATTTTTCAATGCCGAGAACCTCGATCAGAGAGTAAAAAAGGCATAAGGTTCACAGTGGTGTATAATTAAAATGGGATATACCGGGCTAGGATTCGCGTTACAGGAATAAGGGCCAAACCAACCACCCAAGAATGGAATCGTCGAGCGAAAACACTTGACAACTTCCTCGAAGCAGCTTTTCTTGCCACCAGACCTTTCACCATAATTAGGAATCTGATGCCGTCACTAAACACATTCCTTAAATTGTAGCCATTTGTTGAGTGTTTTTTTGGTGTCTAATCCGCGTATATATCACCATTACCCTTGATTTTCTTGACTGTAAACCTCTTAAATGTCAACATATACACGTGTGATTTAGTTTACGAAGATTTTTCAATGCCAAGAACCTCGATTAGAGAGTAAAAAAGGCGTAAGGTTCACAATGGTGTAAAATTAAAATGGGATATACCGGGCTAGGATTCGAGTTACAGGAACAAGGGCCAAACCAAGCACCTATGAATGGAATCGTCGACCGAAAACACTTGACAACCTCCTAGAAGCAGCTTTTTTTGCCACCAGACCTTTCTCCATCAATTAGGAATCTGATGTCGTCTCTAAACGCATTCGTTAAATTGTAGCCATTTGTTGAGTGTTTTTTTGGTGTCTAATCCGCATATATATCACCATTGCCCTTGATTTTCTTGACTGTATATCTCTTAAATGTCAACATATACACGTGTGATTTAGTTTTCGAAGATTTTTCAATGCCAGGAACCTCGATCAGTGAGTAAAAAAGGCGTAAGGTTCACAATGCTGTAAAATTAAAATGGGATATACCGGGCTAGGATTCGAGTTACAGGAACAAAGGCCAAACCAACCACCCAAGAATGGAATCGTCGAGCGAAAACACTTGATAACCTCCTAGAAGCAGCTTTTCTTGCCACCACACCTTTCTCCATCAATTAGGAATCTGATGCCATCACTAAACACATTCTTTAAATTGTAGCCATTTGTTAAGTTTTTTTTTTGTGTCTAATCCACATATATATCACCATTTCCCTTGATTTTCTTGACGGTTTATCTCTTAAATGTCAACATATACACGTGTGATTTAGTTTACGAAGATTTTTCAATGCTGAGAACCTCGATCAGAGAGTAAAAAAGGCGTAAGGTTCACAAAGGTGTAAAATTAAAATGGGATATCCCGAGCTACGATTCTAGTTACAGGAACAAGGGCCAAACCAAACACCCAAGAATGGAATCGTCGAGCGAAAACACTTGACAACCTCCTAGAAGCAGCTTTTCTTGCCACCAGACCTTTCTCCATCAATTAGGAATTTGATACCGTCAATAAACACTTTCCTTAAATTGTAGCCATTTGTTGAGTGTTTTTTTTGTGTCTAATCCGCATATATATCACCATTGCCCTTGATTTTCATGACTATATATCTCTTAAATGTCAACATATAGACGTGTGATTTAGTTTACGAAGATTTTTCAATGCCGAGAACCTCGATCAGAGACTAAAAAAGGCGTAAGTTTCGCAATAGTGTTAAATTAAAATGGGATATACCGGACTGGATTCGAGTTAAAGGAACAAGGGCCAAACCAACCACCCAAGAATGGAATCGTCGCGCGAAAACACTTGACAACCTCCTAGAAGCAGCTTTTTTTGCCACCAGACCTTTCTCCATCTTTTAGGAATCTGATGTCGTCACTAAACATATTCCTTAATTTGTAGCCATTTGTTGAGTGGTTTTTTTTGGTGTCTAATCCGCATATATATCGTCATTGCCCTTGAGTTTCTTGACTGTATATCTCTTAAATGTCAACATATACACGTGTGATTTAGTTTACGAAGATTTTTCAATGCCGAGAAACTCGATCAGAGAGAAAAAAAGGGGTAAGATCCACAATGGTGTAAAATTAAAATGGGATATACCGGGCTAGGATTCGAGTTACAGGAACAAGGGCCAAACCAACCACCCAAGAATGGAGTCGTTGAGCGAAAACACTTGACAACCTCCTAGAAGCAGCCTTTCTTGCCACCAGACCTATGTCCATCAATTAGGAATCTGATGCCGTCACTAAACACATTCCTTAAATTGTAGCCATTTGTTGAGTGTTTTTTTTGTGTCTAATCCGCATATATATCACCATTGCCCTTGATTTTCATGACTGTATATCTCTTAAATGTCAATATATACACGTGTGATTTAGTTTACGAAGATTTTTCAATGCCGAGCTCCTCGATCAGAGACTAAAACAGGCGTAAGGTTCACAATGGTGTAAAATTAAAATGTGATATACCGGGCTAGGATTCGAGTTACAGGAACCAGGGCCAAACCAATCCCCCCAGAATGGAATCATCGAGCGAAAACACATGTAATCCTCCTAGAAGCACCTTTTCTTGCCACCAGACCTTTCTCCATCAATTAGGAATCTGATGTCGTCACTAAACACATTCCTTAAATTGTAGCCATTTATTGAGTGTATTCTTTTTTGTGTCTAATCCGCATATATATCACCATTGCCCTTGATTTTCTTGACTGTAAACCTCTTAAATGTCAACATACACACGTGTGATTTAGTTTACGAAGATTTTTTAATGCCGAGAATCTCGATCAGAGAGTAAAAAAGGCATAAGGTTCATAGTGGTGTAAAATTAAAATGGGATATACTGGGCTAGGATTCGAGTTACAGGAACAAGGGCCAAACCAACCACCCAAGAATGGAATCGTCGAGCGAAAACACTTGACAACCTCCTAGAAGCAGCTTTTCTGGCCACCAGACCTTTCACCATCAATTAGGAATCTGATGCCGTCACTAAACACATTCCTTAAATTGTAGCCATTTGTTGAGTGTTTTTTTGGTGTCTAATCCGCATATATATCACCATTGCCCTTGATTTTCTTGACTGTATATCTCTTAAATGTCAACATATACACGTGTGATTTAATTTTCGAAGATTTTTCAATTCCAGGAACCTCGATCAGTGAGTAAAAAAGGCGTATGGTTCACAATGGTGTAAAATTAAAATGGGATATACCGGGCTAGGATTCGAGTTACATGAACAAAGGCCAAACCAACCACCCAAGAATGGAATCGTTGAGCGAAAACACTTGATAACCTCCTAGAAGCAGCTTTTCTTGCCACCAGACCTTTCTCCATCAATTAGGAATCTGATGCCGTCACTAAACACATTCCTTAAATTGTAGCCATTTGTTAAGTGTTTTTTTGTGTCTAATCCACGTATATATCACCATTTCCCTTGATTTTCTTGACGGTTTATCTCTTAAATGTCAACATATACACAATGTGATTTAGTTTACGAAGATTTTTCAATGCTGAGAACCTCGATCAGAGAGTAAAAAAGGCGTAAGGTTCACAAAGGTGTAAAATTAAAATGGGATATACCGGGCTAGGATTCGAGTTACAGGAACAAGGGCCAAACCAACCACCCAAGAATGGAAACGTCTAGCGAAAACACTTGACAACCTCCTAGAAGCAGCTTTTCTGGCCACCAGACCTTTCACCATCAATTAGGAATCTGATGCCGTCACTAAACACATTCCTTAAATTGTAGCCATTTGTTGAGTGTTTTTTTG
Organism: Helianthus tuberosus; assembly: GCA_030545235.1. NCBI lineage: Eukaryota > Viridiplantae > Streptophyta > Magnoliopsida > Asterales > Asteraceae > Helianthus > Helianthus tuberosus. The sequence continues at coordinate 13,885 of JARYGA010035434.1, read as the reverse complement.
GTGTCTAATCCGCATATATATCACCATTGCCCATGATTTTCTTGACGGTATACCTCTTAAATGTCAACATATACACGTGTGATTTAGTTTACGAAGATTTTTCAATGCCGAGAACCTCGATCAGAGAGTAAAAAAGGCGTAAGTTTCACAATAGTGTAAAATTAAAATGGGATATACCGGACTTGGATTCGAGTTAAAGGAACAAGGTCCAAACCAACCACCCAAGAATGGAATCGTCGCGCGAAAACACTTGACAACCTCCTAGAAGCAGCTTTTTTTTGCCACCAGACCTTTCTCCATCATTTAGGAGTCTGATGCCGTCACTAAACATATTCCTTAAATTGTGGCCATTTGTTGAGTGGTTTTTTTTGGTGTCTAATCCGCAAATATATCGTCATTGCCCTTGATTTTCTTGACTGTATATCTCTTAAATTTCAACATATACACGTGTGATTTAGTTTACGAAGATATTTCAATGCCGAGAACCTCGATCAGAGAGTAAAAAAGGGGTAAGGTCCACAATGGTGTAAAATTAAAATGGGATATAAGGGCTAGGATTCGAGTTACAGGAACAAGGGCCAAACCAACCACCCAAGAATGGAGTCGTTGAGCGAAAACACTTGACAACCTCCTAGAAGCAGCTTTTTTTTGCCACCAGACCTTTCTCCATCATTTAGGAGTCTGATGCCGTCACTAAACATATTCCTTAAATTGTGGCCATTTGTTGAGTGGTTTTTTTTGGTGTCTAATCCACATATATATCACCATTACCCTTGATTTTCTTGACGGTGTATCTTTTAAATGTCGACATATACACGTGTGATTTAGTTTACGAATATTTTTCAATGCCGAGCACCTCGATCAGAGAGTAAAAAAGGCGTAAGGTTCACAATGGTGTAAAATTAAAATGGGATATACCGGGCTAGGATTTGAGTTACAGGAACAAGGGCCAAACCAAACACCCAAGAATGGACTCGTCGAGCGAAATCACTTGACAACCTCCTAGAAGCAGCTTTTCTTGCCACCAGACCTTTCCCCATCAATTAGGAATTTGATACCGTCAATAAACACATTCCTTAAATGGTAGCCATTTGTTGAGTGTTTTTTTTGGGGTCTAATCCACATATATATCACCATTACCCTTGATTTTCTTGACTGTATATCTCTTAAATTTCAACATATACACGTGTGATTTAGTTTACGAAGATATTTCAATGCCGAGAACCTCGATCAGAGAGTAAAAAAGGGGTAAGGTCCACAATGGTGTAAAATTAAAATGGGATATAAGGGCTAGGATTCGAGTTACAGGAACAAGGGCCAAACCAACCACCCAAGAATGGAGTCGTTGAGCGAAAACACTTGACAACCTCCAAGATGCAGCTATTCTTGCCACCAGACCTTTGTCCATCAATTAGGAATCTGATGCCGTCACTAAACACATTACTTAAATTGTAGCCATTTGTTGAGTGTTTTTTTTGGTGTCTAATCCGCATATATATCACCATTGCCCTTGATTTTCATGACTGTATATCTCTTAAATGTCAACATATACACGTGTGATTTAGTTTACGAATATTTTTCAATGCCGAGCACCTCGATCAGAGAGTAAAAAAGGCGTAAGGTTCACAATGGTGTAAAATTAAAATGGGATATACCGGGCTAGGATTTGAGTTACAGGAACAAGGGCCAAACCAAACACCCAAGAATGGACTCGTCGAGCGAAATCACTTGACAACCTCCTAGAAGCAGCTTTTCTTGCCACCAGACCTTTCCCCATCAATTAGGAATTTGATACCGTCAATAAACACATTCCTTAAATGGTAGCCATTTGTTAAGTGTTTTTTTGTGTCTAATCCACGTATATATCACCATTTCCCTTGATTTTCTTGACGGTTTATCTCTTAAATGTCAACATATACACAATGTGATTTAGTTTACGAAGATTTTTCAATGCTGAGAACCTCGATCAGAGAGTAAAAAAGGCGTAAGGTTCACAAAGGTGTAAAATTAAAATGGGATATACCGGGCTAGGATTCGAGTTACAGGAACAAGGGCCAAACCAACCACCCAAGAATGGAAACGTCGAGCGAAAACACTTGACAACCTCCTAGAAGCAGCTTTTCTGGCCACCAGACCTTTCACCATCAATTAGGAATCTGATGCCGTCACTAAACACATTCCTTAAATTGTAGCCATTTGTTGAGTGTTTTTTTGGTGTCTAATCCGCATATATATCACCATTGCCCATGATTTTCTTGACGGTATACCTCTTAAATGTCAACATATACACGTGTGATTTAGTTTACGAAGATTTTTCAATGCCGAGAACCTCGATCAGAGAGTAAAAAAGGCGTAAGTTTCACAATAGTGTAAAATTAAAATGGGATATACCGGACTTGGATTCGAGTTAAAGGAACAAGGTCCAAACCAACCACCCAAGAATGGAATCGTCGCGCGAAAACACTTGACAACCTCCTAGAAGCAGCTTTTTTTTGCCACCAGACCTTTCTCCATCATTTAGGAGTCTGATGCCGTCACTAAACATATTCCTTAAATTGTGGCCATTTGTTGAGTGGTTTTTTTTGGTGTCTAATCCGCAAATATATCGTCATTGCCCTTGATTTTCTTGACTGTATATCTCTTAAATTTCAACATATACACGTGTGATTTAGTTTACGAAGATATTTCAATGCCGAGAACCTCGATCAGAGAGTAAAAAAGGGGTAAGGTCCACAATGGTGTAAAATTAAAATGGGATATAAGGGCTAGGATTCGAGTTACAGGAACAAGGGCCAAACCAACCACCCAAGAATGGAGTCGTTGAGCGAAAACACTTGACAACCTCCAAGATGCAGCTATTCTTGCCACCAGACCTTTGTCCATCAATTAGGAATCTGATGCCGTCACTAAACACATTCCTTAAATTGTAGCCATTTGTTGAGTGTTTTTTTTGGTGTCTAATCCGCATATATATCACCATTGCCCTTGATTTTCATGACTGTATATCTCTTAAATGTCAACATATACACGTGTGATTTAGTTTACGAATATTTTTCAATGCCGAGCACCTCGATCAGAGAGTAAAAAAGGCGTAAGGTTCACAATGGTGTAAAATTAAAATGGGATATACCGGGCTAGGATTTGAGTTACAGGAACAAGGGCCAAACCAAACACCCAAGAATGGACTCGTCGAGCGAAATCACTTGACAACCTCCTAGAAGCAGCTTTTCTTGCCACCAGACCTTTCACCATCAATTAGGAATCTGATGCCGTCACTAAACACATTCCTTAAATGGTAGCCATTTGTTGAGTGTTTTTTTTGGTGTCTAATCCACATATATATCACCATTACCCTTGATTTTCTTGACGGTATATCTTTTAAATGTCGACATATACACGTGTGATTTAGTTTACGAAGATTTTTCAATGCCGAGAATCTCGATCAGAGAGTAAAAAAGGCGTAAGTTTCGCAATAGTGTAAAATTAAAATGGGATATACCGGACGTGGATTCGAGTTAAAGGAACAAGGGCCAAACCAATCACCCAAGAATGGAATCGTTGCGCGAAAACACTTGACAACTTCCTAGAAGCAGCTTTTTTTGCCACCAGACCTTTCTCCATCATTTAGGAATCTGATGCCGTCACTAAACATATTCCTTAAATTGTAGCCATTTGTTGAGTGGTTTTTTTGGTGTCTAATCCGCATATATATCGTCATTGCCCTTGATTTTCTTGACTGTAAATATCTTAAATGTCAACATATACACGTGTGATTTAGTTTACGAAGATTTTTCAATGCCGAGAACCTCGATCAGAGAGTAAAAAAGGGGTAAGGTCCACAATGGTGTAAAATTAAAATGAGATATACCGGGCTAGGATTCGAGTTAAAGGAACAAGGGCCAAACCAACCACCCAAGAATGCAGTCGTTGAGCGAAAACACTTGACAACCTCCTAGAAGCAGCTTTTCTTGCCACCAGACCTTTGTCCGTCAATTAGGAATCTAATGCCGTCACTAAACACATTCCTTAAATTGTAGCCATTTGTTGAGTGTTTTTTTTGGTGTCTAATCCGCATATATATCACCATTGCCCTTGATTTTCATGACTGTATATCTCTTAAATGTCAACATATACACGTGTGATTTAGTTTACGAAGATTTTTCAATGCCGAGAATCTCGATCAAAGAGTAAAAAAGGCATAAGGTTCATAGTGGTGTAAAATTAAAATGGGACATACCGGGCTTGGATTCGAGTTACAGGAACAAGGGCCAAACCAACCACCCAAGAATGGAATCGTCGAGCGAAAACACTTGACAACCTCCTAGAAGCAGCTTTTCTGACCACCAGACCTTTCACCATCAATTAAGAATCTGATGCCGTTACTAAACACATTTCTTAAATTGTAGCCATTTGTTGAGTGTTTTTTTGGTGTCTAATCCGCATATATATCACCATTGCCCATGATTTTCTTGACGGTATACCTCTTAAATGTCAACATATACACGTGTGATTTAGTTTACGAGGATTTTTCAATGCCGAGAACCTCGATCAGAGAGTAAAAAAGGCGTAAGTTTTGCAATAGTGTAAAATTAAAATGGGATATACCGGACTTGGATTCGAGTTAAAGGAACAAGGGCCAAACCAACCACCCAAGAATGGAATCGTCGCGTGAAAACACTTGACAACCTCCTAGAAGCAGCTTTTTTTGCCACCAGACCTTTCTCCATCATTTAGGAATCTGATGCCGTCACTAAACATATTCCTTAAATTGTAGCCATTTGTTGAGTGGTTTTTTTTGGTGTCTAATCCGCATATATATCGTCATTGCCCTTGATTTTCTTGACTGTATATCTCTTAAATGTCAACATATACACGTGTGATTTAGTTTACGAAGATTTTTCAATGCCGAGAACCTCGATCAAAGAGTAAAAAAGGGGTAAGGTCCACAATGGTGTAAATTTAAATGGGATATATCGGGCTAGGATTCGAGTTACAGGAACAAGGGCCAAACCAACCACCCAAGAATGGAGTCGTTGAGCGAAAACACATGACATCCTCCTAGAAGCAGCTTTTCTTGCCACCAGACCTTTGTCCATCAATTAGGAATCTGATGCCGTCACTAAACACATTCCTTAAATTGTAGCCATTTATTGAGTGTTTTTTTTGGTGTCTAATCCGCACATATATCACCATTGCCCTTGATTTTCTTGACGGTATACCTCTTAAATGTAAACATATACACGTGTGATTTAGTTTACGAAGATTTTTCAATGCCGAGAATCTCGATCAGAGAGTAAAAAAGGCATAAGGTTCATAGTGGTGTAAAATTAAAATGGGACATACCGGGCTAGGATTCGAGTTACAGGAACAAGGGCCAAACCAACCACCCAAGAATGGAATCGTCGAGCGAAAACACTTGACAACCTCCTAGAAGCAGCTTTTCTGACCACCAGACCTCTCACCATCAATTAAGAATCTGATGCCGTTACTAAACACATTTCTTAAATTGTAGCCATTTGTTGAGTGATTTTTTGGTGTCTAATCCGCATATATATCACCATTGCCCATGATTTTCTTGACGGTATACCTCTTAAATGTCAACATATACACGTGTGATTTAGTTTACGAGGATTTTTCAATGCCGAGAACCTCGATCAGAGAGTAAAAAAGGCGTAAGTTTTGCAATAGTGTAAAATTAAAATGAGATATACCGGACTTGGAATCGAGTTAAAGGAACAAGGGCCAAACCAACCACCCAAGAATGGAATCGTCGCGTGAAAACACTTGACAACCTCCTAGAAGCAGCTTTTTTTGCCACCAGACCTTTCTCCATCATTTAGGAATCTGATGCCGTCACTAAACATATTCCTTAAATTGTAGCCATTTGTTGAGTGGTTTTTTTTGGTGTCTAATCCGCATATATATCGTCAATGCCCTTGATTTTCTTGACTGTATATCTCTTAAATGTCAACATATGCACGTGTGATTTAGTTTACGAAGATTTTTCAATGCCGAGAACCTCGATCATAGAGTAAAAAAAGGGTAAGGTCCACAATGGTGTAAAATTAAAATGGGATATACCGGGCTAGGATTCGAGTTACAGGAACAAGGACCAAACCAACCACCCAAGAATGGAGTCGTTGAGCGAAAACACTTGACAACCTCCTAGAAGCAGCTTTTCTTGCCATCAGACCTTTGTCCATCAATTAGGAATCTGATGCCGTCAATAAACACATTCCTTAAATTGTAGCCATTTGTTGAGTGTTTTTTTTGGTGTCTAATCCGCATATATATCACCATTGCCCTTGATTTTCATGACTGTATATCTCTTAAATGTCAACATATACATGTGTGATTTAGTTTACGAAGATTTTTCAATGCCGAGCACCTCGATCAGAGAGTAAAACAGGCGTAAGGTTCACAATGGTGTAAAATTAAAATGTGATATACCGGGCTAGGATTCGAGTTACAGGAACCAGGGCCAAACCAATCCCCCAAGAATGGAATCATCGAGCGAAAACACATGACATCCTCCTAGAAGCAGCTTTTCTTGCCACCAGACCTTTGTCCATCAATTAGGAATCTGATGCCGTCACTAAACACATTCCTTAAATTGTAGCCATTTGTTGAGTGTTTTTTTGGTGTCTAATCCGCATATATATCACCATTGCCCTTGATTTTCATGACTGTATATCTCTTAAATGACAACATATACACGTGTGATTTAGTTTACGAAGATTTTTCAATGCCGAGCACCTCGATCAGAGAGTAAAACAGGCGTAAGGTTCACAATGGTGTAAAATTAAAATGTGATATACCGGGCTAGGATTCGAGTTACCGGAACCAGGGCCAAACCAATCCCCCAAGAATGGAATCATCGAGCGAAAACACATGACATCCTCCTAGAAGCAGGTTTTCTTGCCACCAGACCTTTCTCCATCAATTAGGAATATGAGGCCGTCACTAAACACATTCCTTAAATAGTAGCCATTTATTGAGTGTTTTTTTTGGTGTCTAATCCGCATATATATCACCATTGCCCTTGATTTTCTTGACGGTATACCTCTTAAATGTCAACATATACACGTGTGATTTAGTATACGAAGATTTTTCAATGCCGAGCACCTCGATCAGAGAGTAAAACAGGCGTAAGGTTCACAATGGTGTAAAATTAAAATGTGATATACCGGGCTAGGATTCGAGTTACAGGAACCAGGGCCAAACCAATCCCCCAGGAATGGAATCATCGAGCGAAAACACATGACATCCTCCTAGAAGCAGCTTTTCTTGCCACCAAACCTTTCTCCATCAATTAGGAATCTGAGGCCGTCACTAAACACATTCCTTAAATTGTAGCCATTTATTGAGTGTTTTTTTTGGGGTCTAATCCACATATATATCACCATTGCCCTTGATTTTCTTGACGATATACCTCTTAAATGTCAACATATACACGTGTGATTTAGTTTACGAAGATTTTTCAATGCCGAGTGTTGGTGCACTTATGTCTGCACTTTGTCTGTATTCGGTCACAATGTAAAACGATGTCTTGTTAGTCTTGTAAGTTTGACCAAGTCAACCATCCTCCTGGTTTGACTTGGCCAAACAGTCAACATTATGTTTGTAAGATGGCTGTGTCGAAGGATGCACCATCGAAGGATTGCATGGATCCTTCGATGATGAGCTCGAAAGATGGACCTTCGATAGATGGACCACGAAAGATCCCATCTTTCGTGATTCATATGGATCGTTCGAGCTGTTCCTGGTCGAAAGATGATCTTTCGACCGGTCTGCATGATCCTTCGACCAGACCTGCAGTGTTCGGGTATAAATACCCGTGTGTTGTGTTCATTTCGAGTGATGACAGTTAGCAGAGAACACACACACACTTAGAGAGTTTACAGGACTGATTTGTAAACATTGAGCTGTAACTGGACCTTTCATACGTTTAATACAAGTGGTGTTAATCGTTGAACTTTGCGTGTCGTATTATTGTGTGTTCTATCTCGGTTTGCTATTTCGGTTGGATTCCGCACAACCGGAGTGGTTCGTATACAAGGATTAGGCGACTAGATCCTCCCCTAGCCGGACCTACAAGTGGTATCAGAGCCTTGGCTCTTATCCTTGTTAAAACCGAGGTGTTCTTGCTGTTTTTCGGGTTTTTGAAAAGTTAATATTTTCTGGAAAAACTTGTTAAAAGTGGGTTTTTAGTGAAATTTCGGCCGAAATCGGGTTTCGAACATCTTCGGTTCATCAGGAAACTCGCATATTTGGGCTGTGTTCAAGTGATATTCAAGTTGGTTCTTGTTGAAATACACTCTTTGATCTTAAAATTTTTAAATTACCAAGTGTTTGTGTGTTGGAAAGGGTATTTTGATTATTATATTCGAACCTTACCTGTTTTCGTGCAACCTGCATGGTCTGACCATATCTTCCGCAGAAAGTTTCTACCAACCCATCACCTTTTTCACCAACTTGTCACCGTTTGTCAACTGTGTCAGAACCGTTCGAAAGATATCCTTCGAACTCGAAAGACCATCTTTCGATCAGTGGAGGTTCGATAGATCATCATCCTTCGAACCAAGGAATCATTTCGAAACTTTCATCTTTCGGTCTACTGTTCATTTTCGAAAGACAAGGATCCTTCGACTGGGGAGTCTTTCGAAGTCATCTTTCGTGTGTATCTTTCGGTCTACAGTACTTTTTCGAAGGATAAGGATCCTTCGGTTGGAGAATCCTTCGAAAACATTGCTCGAAACTCAACAGAGATCTTTCGAACCCTGTTGATCCTTCGAACAGGTGTGGATCTTTCGATCATTAGTCTGTTTTGTGTTTAACAGTTTGTGTTTTTCTCATCTTTCGATCAGGATCCTTCGGCTGGTATTATTATTTTTCTTGATCAAAAATGAATTCGATGTGGGGAGTTCCGGTAAATGCAGAGATGTATTTTGGTACTCCGGATACAGCTTCCTCAAGACCAACGGCGTTTGTCACAATCACAAATTGTTTTGGCACTCCAATCCAAGTTCCGGTCCCTCCAAAAACAGATATGTTTGGAAATCCGCTTAATCCAGTCCCTTAATCAGTACCACAACAACAAATCCAACGACCTCTCAGACCAACTGATATGTTTGGAAACCCATTACCAGTTCGATCCTCCGGAACAACAGACATGTATGGGAATCCACTTCCTCCTCAATCTACCAGAACAACAGATATGTACGGAAATCCGCTTCAACCAGTTCCTCCAACAGTTGCCTCACAGTGCCATCCTTCTACGGTAGCACCATCATCTCTTGATACAAGGAACTGTAGTCAGACAAAAACGGCGTTGTATGCTGAAATTGTCAAAGATGCCAGCAATGGTGAATCCTCGGGAAATAATGACGGTTCTGAACATGACAGTAGTTCAGATGAAGATGTTTCAACTTCAGTTGAGGATGATGCACCTTCAAGTTCAAGCGAGGATGGATCTGAATATGAATCATCAAGGGAGGTTGTTGATTCTGATGCAGAAAGGTCAACATCTGAGAGTGATTCCAGTCAGGTATGTGTCGATGAACCCACCGCTGTTAGTTGTGATAACTGTGATAGTTTGCGTGTTAAATGTGCTGATTTAGAGGCAAACATGTCTGAGTTGCAAGGCAAACATGATGCTTTACAAGCTAGTTTGTTTGACTTGCAAGACAAACATGTTTCATTGAATGATAAGTGGTGTGAGTTGCAGAGCAAACACGAGGCTTTGCAAGAGAAATATGATGTGACATTCATCCACAATCAGAAATTAACCGTGGATCTTTCTAAGTGCACAGAAGCCAACATGTTTTATGAAAACCATGAAAAGGAATTTAAAACGATGATTGAAACTTTAAGGAAAGATAAAACTGAGTTAACAAAAATGGTTTCAAGAAAACAAACTGACATCAATTTGTATATAACTCGTCTTGAGATAATGCAAAAAGAGATGGCTTGTGTTAAAACTGAAAGTGAGGCGATCCGACTTAAGTTAGACAGCTATTTAAGCTCTAGCTATGTGTTAGATCACATCATTGATGTTCAGAAAGAGAAAAAGGATGTCACATGCATTGGATATAAGCAATGTCCACCACCGGTTAGACACAACTACGATGCACTGCCTGATGAGGAATATAGAACTCACTTTGAGCCATCTGTTCCTCTAGATGTTAATGAATTTGCTACAGGGCTCGGATATAAGAAAGAAGTATCGTCAGATTCAGATGTGTCAGCAGATACCTTTGTAACTGCTGAACCGAATCAGGATCCTCCAGTTGTGATTGAGGATACTGATTCTTCTGATGATGAATCTGATGATACTGATTCAGCAAAGTCTGATGCGGTAATCAAAGAAGAGGACATACCTCTTGAGAATCACATTCTGTGTGATCCTCCTGCAAAACCCGCTAAGACTGTTGCAATTGAGTCCTCGTCTGAGAAAGAGTCGGAGAGTGTGGAGTTGCTGTACACTCTTGTTGGTGATGATAAAATTTACTCAGACAAAGATTTTCCTATTAAGAATGTAAATCAATCTTTAATCAGTAAAATCTTTGAAAATTCTACAAGTAAGTTTTTGGGAATGACAGGACCACATGTTACAGTCACACAGTGTCCTCCTATCCCAAAGGCTGAAGTTAGAAAACAATTTGGAAATAAGAAATTACCAACAGTGCAAACCCAGCAAAATCATACCAAATTGAAAGGTAAGACACCGACTCAGAGTCAAAAGAAGCCGAATCAGAAGAAGAAGAAAAATGTGAACTTTGTGAAATCGAAGGGAACGGACAAAATTGAAAAGTTTGCAAATCAATCTAACTTAGATTTTGTCCAGAAAGTAACAGTGATGAAAAGGAATGAACCAAATAGTTCAAAACCTAGTACCTCGAGATCACAAAGTTCATCATCATCGGCAAGACGATCACATGATACTTCGGGGTTTGTTGAACGAAGATCATGTTTTGAATGTGGTACAATTGGACACATAGTTCGAAACTGTCCCTATCTTCATAAGTTGAAAGCAAAAGTCGATGCCCCCCATGGTAACAGTTACCATAAAAGATTTGTTTCACCAAAACAGGACCCTCGTCTTGTTAAACAACAAGAAGTGAAACAGAGAAAGAAACAACGGAAAAATGTTGAAAAGGTTTTAAAACCGAACGTTGTCCAAACAAAATCTGTTGAATCAAATGTTAAACTTGAAAACCAAAAACAGATTTGGAAACCAAAATTTGAAATTGTTTCAGGGGGAGCCACATCAATTCTGAATCATCGGGAAATGAATGTCACAATCCTCGATGATGACGGACGACCCAAGTCTGTGAAGGCTTGGGTCCCCCTCTCCAACTAATCTCTGAGTGAGTGTGTAGGATGTTCCAGGAGGAACTTTCGATAGTCGTAAGATTGTTGATAGTGGAGCGTCCTTACATAAGATAGGCGACAGAAGAAATTGTTGCCATTGATGGAGAGAGGAGAAAAGAAGACAAAAATGTCTGATGAAAGAATGTTGTTGAATGAAGTTAAAAAAAAAAATTCGACCAGTTGAAAAATGTGCCAAAATTTGGTTGTTATGGTTTTTGATCGGGTCCTCAGGAAAGATTCCAATGAAAGGGTACTTTTCTCTACGGTGTGATTGAAGAGAATATGTTTGTTGAACAAACCAAGCGGGTGTGCGGATGCCTTGGCGTGGATTGATCAACCGCACACTACTTCTCAAAGAGAAAGACAAAGACCTTCGCTGGTACAATGTGGAAGACCAGCCGGACCCGGAGGTTTTTGATCTTGTTGCTGTGAAGGGATTTCAGTAGCTACAAAATCGACTTTGAAATCCACACCTGGTGGATATCCAGTTTGGGAGAGCACTCAGATTCCTGGCAATGCACGAAGCAGTTGCAGGATACGGTTTTAAATTTCTAATCTCTCCTATTCTTGTCGATATTTCAGCTGCTTTATGAATAATTATCATCTCGTACAGCACTTATTGACCTGACACGTTGATCTTGAATATTACCTCACACGTGATTGTTTCACTATGAAACTCATCAATGTTGTCATGGTCCACACCGATGACCAACGTGCCGACCTTTTTACCAAAGCTTTTGATAAATCAAGATTTGACTATTTATTATTGGTAAACGGCATTAAGGTCAAACAAGAGTAATCCACATCGGAAAATCATTTTTGTAAATACCTTTGTGTTTTAAAATTTTTCTTAGTTTATTGATTTTAGGGGGAGTAAATCCAAATTTGAAAATCCAAAAACATTGAAAAATTTCAAAAACACAAAAACAATAGAAAAGCAAAAATGAGTTTCCTGGCGAGCAAAAGAGAAAATGATAGTACATCGGTGGTCTGTCTAAACCTCTTTAAAACCTTAAATGAAAAACGATAAGCAGCTCTATATAAGATGTATCGGTAGGCTCACAATCATTTTAAAGTGTGCAGGGTGATATAAACTTAAATCGACTGAAGATTGGGTGGGAACCATTCATTGGCATATGGTCTTAGTACCGAAATTTCGTTTGAGAGATTGCCGAGGTTCTGAGATATTCGGTCTTTATGCTGCTTATCATCTGGGTATCATGGTTGTATCTTTTACCGAAAAATAACGGGGACGCAAGTCTAGATCTTCCATGATACCATACATACGTGTACATATTGCATACGACCTCAATAAGTGATCAACAATCACATGTCCAAACAAATAAGTGATAAAATATCACAAATTCTTTCCGGGAGTCAAGTTCGTCTCTCTGCTGTACGAAAGTACTGACCTGTTCACGGACTTGCTCCTGTGCCCTCATGCATCGAAAACCAAGTTCCTCATCAATAAGTGATTATATCACATAGGGCTTGTTTTCAAATTCAAAATAAGTGAGTATCTCACATCATATACGGTCAAACAGATGATAATCGGTATACTCACCGGTAAGATGAACCCTCGTGCATACCTTGATACGGGAATGTGTCGTGATGTGGATGAACACCGGTCGGTAAGTATAAATCATACCTTAACGTATCCCCTCGCCATGATTACATCTGATAAGTTGAGCTTACGTGGACAACAATACCGATAATTGTTATAGGATGCTTATCTTAATGTTAACTAACTGAACAAAGAGAGCGTTTTGGCATGACCGTACACTGATATGATTCTCTTACCCTCGAAACTCACAAAAAGAATGTCTGTATATATTTATTTACTGCCTTCAGTCTTTACATTTGAAATATTCAAAAATACCAAAAAGATTTTAGGCGTGTTTTAATATAAACTTTCAAAAAGCCAAAAAGATTTTATTTTTATTTTATTTTCGATCGTACGATGTTGGAGCTCGAGTCTTCGTTACCTGAAACCTGAACGAAAACCGAAAACGACTAAATCTTCATAAACGGTCGAAATTTGCAAGCGTTGAAAGTTAAAATTGAAATGGATAAAATTTGTTAAACTTTCAAACTGTCGGACGGTGTTTGTTTAAAACAATGGTCACATGTGTGTCGTTTGCTTATGATATTCCAGGCGGTTGTTCTCATTACGCGTTTAGATTTCTTGCATGTGCAGATTCTAAAGGCTAGGAGAACATGGTCGATGACAAGCTTCGGAATGAAGACACGACGTGAAGGCACTCAAATGATGAAGATGATCGAGTTGCCGCTGACCATCATCAACACCACAAGGATCTCACTTCATAAAGATAAAGACTTTCACGAGCATAACTCAAGGGGGAGCTTATGTTAAGGGGGAGTTTGTCAACACACTTCCTACGTGATACGGGGAGTTTGTTGATACACTTTCTGCTTTCAAGACGTGAAGACTTTAAAGATCCTCCGACATTGAAGACTTGAATAGAAGTCAAAGACTTGAAGACACGAGAAC